>JAZGTI010003036.1:0-18050 GCA_036877585.1 Botia kubotai
TCAGTGCAGGTGACACAGTCACATGACACTGCAGCCAGCCTATCCGCAAGCTGTCCCAACGGCAAGACCACTCCCACTCTGAAACTGAGGCTGGCCAATTCTCACGCAAACAGGTGCCCGCTGTCAACTCCATGAGAATCCGTTTGCATTCTAATTATAAAAGTTAACAGTCTTTAAAATATTTAAAATAATTATGTAGTTGTTTAATAATTATTTTAATTATTATTTAAATTACTTTTAGAGATGTCATTTAATGTATGTTTTTAGAACTTAGATCTTTAATCTGTGGTCTGCAGAGTGTCTGGCAGCGCGGGTGCCGCGGTGCTCAGCTCCGCCCCCGCGGCACCGCCCGAAGCCCCGCCCATCTGGCAGAAGAGCGGAGGAGATGCGCGTCTGTCCAGCGACGAGGGAGAGGCCGACGCCCCCGACGAGTCGGAGAAACCGATGTGCCATTATTCACCACACCACCCGCGACCTTTGAGTGTGAGCTGAGCAACACATTAGTGAAACAAAAGAGGGTCGTCTAGCCCTTCATCACAATAACAGATCTTCTGCCTCTCTCTCTCTCTCTCTCTCTCGTGTGTGTGTGTGTGTGTGTGTTAGTGCTGTACGTTCAGCAGTCGTTTGATGGGACGGGGTCACTACGTGTTTGACCGGCGATGGGATCGAGTGCGTCTGACGCTTCACTGTATGGTGGAGAAACATGTCAGCTCTCTAATGTGGAGGTAAATAACTGTCAGTTTACATCATTTGGTGCGAATGTGTGCAAGTGTATTCAGTTAACGGGTTGTGTTTGCCACCCAAAACATTCTTAGGTTTATGTCGTAGGTTTTAATTTGGCCTTTAACCCGTTTCCTGTTTAAAGGTTAATCAGGGAACTTTTCTGTACCCTTGAATAACTTAAAAGTTAAATAAAATTTTGTTTATATAAAATAAAGTATAGAAAAGTTTATTTTTCAAACGTTCCTGTATTCAGAAGCGCATCTGTTTGAGGAACCAGTCTTTATTTTACTGCTGGAATGACGTGATACAAGCGAAACGTTGTTTTTCTCTCAGCAAACGTGTTACTTAGGTTAACATGCCACACAGGTTCCTGCCACAGACTGATGATGTCATATCCTGTTTGTCACAGGAAAGTTCCCCTAGTGGTGGAGAGCGTGACAAGTGCCTCCCCCAGCCCGACTGAAGCCTCTCCGCTCGGCTCTGCGTTCCTCCCCAACCACACGCTCACACCTGCCGTGGACGGAGTGTCGGTGGTTTCTTACTCCACCTCATTTCCGCACAATGGCGCTGGGATGTTCTGCATCAGGGACCCGGAGCCCGGCCCCAAACTGCAGCGGACTAAACCGGCCAAACCTTTAAAAGTCTCGGGAGATGGACCCAAAAAGCGCAAACTGCCTCCCGCCTCCGAGTCGGGGGCTTACCGGAAAAGCGGGAACAGCTACCATCTGCCGCCGGGCACGGAGCACATCAGTAACGGGGCGGCGGCCCTTAGCGTGAGGGCCAGGCCGCGAGCTGACGCGCAGGGACCGAGGGAGGACAGGTACAGCAGTGCAGAGTTCACAGCGGTTCACGGGAGCGTCTCATCTCACAGCTCTCAGTCCTGCAGTTTCTCAGACGACAGGAAACGGAAGAGTTCAGGGTCCTCCAGATCGGCAGCACTGGACGGCATCTTCAGGAAAAGCGGCAGTCTGCTGTCGTCCGTCGCTGAAACCCCTCACGGCGCCCCACCCAGACAGGTAACCTTAAGCAGACACAAAAGCTTTTCATTTACACAGATAAAGTATTTATGTATTTAAAAGTATTTAGTATTTAATGTATTTAGTATTTAATGTATTTAGTATTTAAAGTATTTAGTATTTAAAGTATTTAGTATTTAAAGTATTTAGTATGTTTACTTGGAAAAAGAAAACATAATGACCAATAAAATACAAGCTTTTGACTCCTGTGTTTGACTTTTATTATGATTTCAAAGCTAATTGGCTATTGCTAGCCTCTCAGAATTTGCCTGTACCTACTGTACACCGAAATGTCAATCACAAACTTTTTATGCTGTCTAGTGTGTGATTCACAAATCTTGTGTACACACACACACACACACACACACACACACTAACTCATCATTCTTGTAGCCCAAGGTACCGCACTGATGCTGCAGGACTGAGGACTGCTGGTGGTTCTGCTGGAAACATGAGGTTCTTGAACTCTGTGGAACAGCGTGGACGCTCGGCGCTGTCTGTCCTGCCTTTATCCCCACGGCTGCCTCTCGTCTCTATTCTTCATTTCCATCCTTTGGTTTTGCATTTCTCTAAGCGCTTCTGTGCCGCATCCCTCAGCCGAGAGTGTAACAAGAATGATTCTCTCGAAATAGACCTGTTGATTTCTTCAAGAAATATGTCACAAACTTCAGTTTCTTACAGATTTTGTTTTGTCGTAACCAGCACACAACAAACACGTTTCAGACATTTAGTGATACACGGACGGAGTTTATTTTCATTTAGATGGCGAATCACAGAATTTTGTTTATCTCTGATGGAGAAGAACCTTCACACTCATTTCTGTCTGAAGTGCACTTAATTCATGCCTGAACTACACAAAAGGAGACGTTGTAACTAAGGGAATTTTTTGCAGACGCATTTTGGCGAGTCGTATTTTTCTAAATTGGATGAATTCAGGGTTTCAAGTATTTTGTCTCTCGCGGAATGAAAACGTCAGGACTCGCACCCCAATTGTAGAGCAACTTTCACCCGTCGTGAATTTTGTACAATAATTTATCGTTCTTTTCTAACTGATCCGATTAGTCCTTCACACGTTGGTCAGAAGTTTATATCTGTTGCCAGTTTTAAAGTTTAAAGTATTATAGAAACCCTATTGTTGGAAATGTGTGTACATATCTTTTATTATAATTGTTTTTTGTATTTATTGTTAAGGTCTGACAGAGGTCAAAAGATTTAGCGGTTTATTGTTTCTTTCAGTCGTGTGTATCATCTGTCTGGAGATGTTTGTTTTGAAAGGGTTTAGCATTAAGATGCTTGCATTGCTCCTCAGATGATGACGAACCCTCAGCTTTTATTCTCAGCCTCCCGAGACTTCTCCAGCAGAGATACAGATGCAATGAGCCGTTATTGGCAATCAGCAGTTCTGTAGCCGGAAGGCTGCCAGTTTTGTCTTCTGAAGATGTCATTAGGTCCACGTACCTCTATCGTAGTGTTCAGCACCTAAAATGAAATGAAGGCCTTCTCGGAGAGGACATGGAAAAACATTTAAACTGGTCACCTGTACGTGATGGCAGAACTTAATTCACTCAAAAATTAAAATTCTTCCATCATTCACTCATGCTAATGTCATTCCAAACCTGTATGACTTTTTTGCTTCTGAGGAACGCAACAGAAGATATTTTGAAGTTTGTTGGTAACCAAACAACAGTGGCACCCATTGACTTCCACTGTATGGACACGAACCCACCGAGACATTTCTCCAAATATCTTTTTTTTGTGTTCCACAGAAGAAGAAGGTCATAATGGTTTGGAAGGACATGAGTCCTTATGAATAAACGATTGCAAAAAAACTGCTAAACTACCTAAAGAATTCCTAAAGATGAAGTGTGTCTTTTTTTAATTCTACGATCCACATAAAATTACATTTACTGTAGAGTTCTTAAAGGTACAGTCTGTTACTTCTGCATACACCAAATGGAAATGCAAGAATAACTGTTTTTAAATACGTTTCCAGAAAACACACGCTGTCTGTTAACAGAAAATATTACACACTTGACCTTGTAATGGCGTCTTTCTATCTTCAGTTTGATGTGTTTGGACTCGATATGAAGCTGTGCGCTCCTGAAAGTGATGCGTAAGCTTTTGCCTTGAGACTTTAAATCGAAAATGAACTCGGTGAGAAGGTCTTCATTTTCAGCAAGAATCTTAATATTTAAAGAGGTGAAACTCAGAACTACAGCATCTGTAAAAATCCCTTTTGCACTTTTTGCCATTTTTCGTCATTTTAATACTCTTTTATTTATGAAAGTATTGGATATATGAATCTATGAGAAAAAATAATCATTTATATTTGCTCGATCAACAGCAATCCGACTGTGTAAACACGTGCCACTCTGTGATGTTGACAAGCCAGTTTGTTTGCTCCGACAGCTTTTTGCTTTATTTACATGTTGGGTTGTTACCGTGTTGCCTTGCCACCAATGTGAAACTGTCTGTAGGTCAGCCAGCAGAGCTCAGAACCGACCCGGTTCCCTTCCACAACACAGATCGAGGGATAAGTGCTTCCACGTGAAATCCGCGCTGTAATGTCTCACGTATGTGCAGACCGTTGTGCTTAAGGTCAAAGGTCAACCCCAGTTCATTCAGAAAGAAGGAAAGTCTTAGACTTAGGCTTGGTTGTGTCATTAACTGTATCACCTTTCTCCCTCGCATGTCAGTCATTAGAAAGATTTTTTTATTCGATATTGTCAGATATTATATTTTTTCAAAATAGACTGAAGAACCGTAAGTTTAAAAACAAAACTGAGTGATTTAAAATAGCACACTGTAGACTTTAACTCAATTCTGTGTTTTCGCAGGCTGATAAACACCACAATTTTATTGTGGTCATAAATCGGCTGGTCTCGTAATCGTGGCACCGTGCGCCGTGCTAGTTCAACAGGAACTCCGAAAGAATCCCTTTAGCTGCAAAGCGCTTCGGATTAGGAATGAATGAATGTGATTTTTTTTCTGTGAACTGTTTTTGTTATTTTTTTTTTAAGTTATTTTGTTTTTTTCCTGCTGTTGTTTTATTCTTTCAGGTTGTTTGCGACAGTCACCAGGACTTGTTTGATGTTATTTGATATTTTTGGCTGTGATTTTTGCAGTACGCTATTTACACACTCGATGTTATGAGGAACTCATCAAGTAAGTCATTACAGAGGCTGATGTACGTATGCAGGTATATTGTTGCATATGTGTGCATACGAATACTCTGCCATTATAAGTGAATGTCAGAAGATAAGTATTCATCATAACTCATAACCAGCTCTGTTCATGAGTTTATGGATGCCTGCCTGCCTGTCTCACAATGCAGTTTCCTTTTATCCATATTTTAAGATGAACCTTATATTCGACCCAGCCATACAAGTCGTAATTCTAAGGCCTTATTTTTGTACCTGGACCGTCTCGTGTACGAGGTGGTAACAGACGATGATTCCTAAAGCAAGTGTCCGTGTCCTCTTGGCCTGTGCGTTCTCAATAATATAGATGTGTATTTTCATGTTTCATAATATTTTGCTGTTAGAGAAATACACTTTTCTTACCTGCTTGTGCTCTTGATTTCTGATTGAGTGTCTGTTCGTATTTGCTCTATACAAAATCATTCCTGTCTCGAAAAAGCTGTTCAAGTTTGAGATGGGAATCTTTCGGACACGTGGGGTATTAAACGCTGATATTTTAAAAGAAAGGTCTTTAGTGGAACCAGGTGGAAAACAAACCAGTATTAAGTTACAGACTAGTTTAGAGGAGTTAATGGGTATTCAGATTCATGGTGTGATTTTGTGTGGATACTTAAATCATAAAAATAACATATGCTGAGTATTGGGTACAGTGGTCTTAGTTTTTCATTTCTTCAGATACAGTAAATGACGCAAATTAAAATGACATGACATCACCAATCAGGCAACAAATTGTTTAGCATGATCATAGTTGAGTGTTGTGTTGTGCATGATGTGTCGGTACAGTTCTTCTCTTGACGTGCACGAGCCCGTGAGCAACGGAGACGCACGTGCTTACATAAATGAATTTTCGCGCGCGAATCTCGGGTGGCTGTATCCTAGCAACGCAACGATCCAGCACCTGAGGTCAGGCTGAGTTTATATTATTACATTAATAAACATCATAATAAACCTCATAATATTAGTACCTAGTCTAAATACGAACAATAATCATTTTGTAAATATTGTAGCTGTGTGCAAAATCTGTTTCATAACTATCTTTATAATAATAATAATATTTAAATAATTGTTATATTAATAGATGTTAATTAAATAATATAATTATTAGGGGGGAAACTTACTAAAATCATTAAAGGAGTTTTTATTACATTCCCATACAGACGATAATACAAAATAAACTTTTAACTTCATAATATAACAATCAGCGCGCGAGTTAGTGAAAATGACCTACAAGCAGTTTTAGTTCAAGCGTAAATAGATCTGGACACTGACACCATGGCGGAAACTTTCTAAAATGCTCTTTGTTATGTGCAAGACGAACTTAATGCATGTTTTTATGAGTATTTGGTTAATTTTCTCTTTAATCTGTAGTGATTTAAAATTAACTACTACTTTATTTGTACCTATCTAAGTTTAGGTGTGTTGGTCAACTCAACTATCTGTGATACGGTTTTAATACTTCAAAGGTTTGAGTCTACAACCTTTAAGTAACCGGCCCGGATCTTTAACCGATAGGTCACACCACCCTGACAGATCTTCAGTTTGTGCACAGCAGGGCATGTGCTTGTACTGCTGCTGGAGAGAGACTCACGTAAGCGTTTGGAGGCGTAACAAGAGCCCTTATACTCGAACCCGAAGTATCTACCCCGAATTTGCGCATTACATCGGTAAGAACAGCGAAAGGAGCGTTTATTTAACCCCGACTGTCTTTCATTAACTGGTTTGCGCGCGTTTTGAACGCGTAAAACCACTGCGTTTTCTTCCCGGACGCGGAACAGAAAATGGCGTCACGATTCTCTTGTTGTGTCTGTGGTTTGAGAGACGGCTTGGTTTCGACTCACCGCATTATTTCACTTGTTTTCGGGTAGTTTGTCAGATTCAGGGAACTGTTCGCGTTACCATTACGTGTCGTTTCATTGTAATGTCCTTCGCATGTAAGTCAGTAGAGACCGCGCAAAGACGAAGGCTCTCCAGCGCGGTGCGCAACGAGGAGCAAAGCGCAGCAGTTTGTAACTCGCGTATGTGTTTTGCGGTTTGATCCGGGACTGTTTTTGTGTTGTTGGATTGTAAAGTTAATTTTGCATCTTTGGTTCATTCTTCTCATTGTTTCTCGCTGGAGTCGGTACGCGTTTGCGCTACGCCGCAGCTCATTGTTATTTAAAAGCGCGTTTGTTTTTTCTCCCCTGCTGTGTCTAGTTAGTCGTTTTTCAGTAGTTTAACATTTCTTTTGGGGTTGACAGTTATATTAATAACAAGGAGAGTTAATGCAGAATCCATTATTTTGTAAAGTGTTACGTGTTACGCGCACGTTCTCTCGGATCTAACAGAAAACTGTTTACACTTGGACACGTGAATGCGTCGCTTTATTAAATCACCACGCCTGTGTTCCCCTATGACATGTTGTACAATTAAAGAGTTGTTGGTCTAACTAAATGCGCGCGTGTGACGTTATGTCGACGAGCACCGCGGTGTGTGTCGTCTGACGTCACAGTGCACCGCTTGACGCCACGGTGACGTCATGCTGCAAATATGGAGCGCGCATGAACTTTTACTGTTTCCGTTCACTTTTCTGCAACGCTTTAAAAGTGCGCATAGAGTTAAATACTCCGACAAATAGACATTTTATACAGCACTGAGTATTTATACACGCGTATGTTGTTAGGATGTTCTGCAAAGACTTGATTACAAAGACAATTGTTGCAGTGCGTACTTTTGACTTACACTGTAGACTCATGAAGTGAAGCTGACTTCTCACTGGTCAGTACTTCTGTATGAACTGCGTGTTTGTTTAATAAAGACGCAACACCCGTCACAGAGACTTCAGTAACATTCGTATTCAGTTAGCTATGGATAATTTTTTAAATATTGATTGTTTTCAATATGTTGCCTTATGTCGTTTTCATGATTGAATATTCGATCTTATCCGTGGCATTAGAAATATACACTGAGTTGACGTGACAGTCACTGCTTGAGAGAGACGTGCGGTTAAGATTGCCCAGATCTGTCTGTCATAAAACAGGCATGTGTCGTATTTAGAGTATGTAGTTAACATGAACTGTACTAAAGCAGAACTTTTAATAACACAATAGATTTGTAATATTGTATGTAATTAATATATATTTAGGTGTGTTTTAAAAACGTGCATAATACATTGATTTTGTTGTTTTATTTGTTTATTTTTTATTGCTGTTATATTTTATGTTGTTTTATTTTGATCATTGTTTAGTTTGTTTAATAGCAAACGAGTTCCATCATTTTCATCAGAGTGTTTTAATAAGTTAAAAAATTTAGAAACAAAGATTACAGAATATTTTCACTTAACCAATATACTAATTTAATCTAGTAGATTATCTGATGAACTAGTGCTGTGATGCAATAGATGATTTTAGTAAAAGCAGTGTAGTTAGTAAACTGCATGTGTTTCTGTTGAACGGAGTAGACATGTTTGATCTGTCAGTTTTTTAAAGCAGCTTCGTTACACATTGTACATTATAAATGACTAGATGTAAATGTAGTGGTGGTTTAGCTGTGTGTATTTACGATGCAATGGGATTTTCATGGTAAATCCTTAAATTAGGATTGAAAAGTGTGTTTTAGCCCAGCCTTCAGTAGGGGGCAGCAGAGCGCACGCACGATCATACACGTGTCTGTAAATCTGTCTGATTGTGTCAGGTCTGTTACAGACACAAACATTAATCTGGTCACAGACCACAAATGTGTGCTAGACAGACAGACGGATAGATATGAGTGAGAGAGAGACCCTCACCCTCAGTCCTGCTGTGCATCCGACCTTTTTGGTAATTCTGGTTTGTATCATCTCTATAGGTGCTCTGCCTTAATGCCTTTCCTGACACGTTATAGCGGCGTTATTAATACGTTGTGCCCTAAACCTCTCTGCCGTCAGTGAATTTGGACGTGGAGTGTATTGATCTGTTTTCTTCACACGGCAGAGTCGCCTTTGAAGAGGTTTGGAGATGGAGGAAGCCACGAATGAAGCCCGCGCGACCCCAGCCAATGAGAAGTCTTGTCAGACCGATGACATCACAGATGAGGCCGTCATGCCCGTACCGGACCACGCAAGCAGGGCGCTTGGTAAGTGAAAGAACATACTGTACAGTCCTGGTGGATGGACGTAATCCAGACCACAGTAAACACATTTCAATAGCAGTCAATTCTCCCTGATCGTTCAGAGAGAGTCAGTGAAGATCACGTCAAATTCCTTCACCGCCTGCTGTTGTCGCTCACTCAGTAGGGATCACTAGAAACGCTGACCCTTACAGAGGAGAGGTCATGCCCCCCCCCTTCACTCTTCAGCTAGTTAAGAACACACACATACACTAAATGCGTTGTTTCATTGATTGTTGATTGGCTGAATGTAAATGAGGTGCTGAGTTTGACTGTTAGCATTAAGGCTAGCCGTATGCTAGTTTACTGCTGAAAGTTAATCATAAACTCAATAAAATCATTTAAAATATTTTCTCATCTTGAATGCAGGAATGTATTGGAATCATCATGCTTGTTTACAAGGGATTGTTATAATTAATTAGAACCATATAAGGGCATGACAGGAAGGCCGATAGTATTGTTTTGTGTGTGTGTGTGTGTGTGTGTGTAATAACCGCCATCCTCACCTAGCTGTCGGAGCATTAACAGATTTCCAGCTATTCCTCAAGGAAATTCCCGTACACAGTCATAAAACAGCTGTAATATAGAGAGCGTCTCTGAGGGTCGTTCTAAACAATGCGCCGGGCTCCGGTTATAAATCCTCCAACATTCTCGTCATTAATCTCCAGCTGATTTGAGCTACGTCTGCAGCTGCGTTTAATATCAGTATCGCCACCGACGATCGATTTTCTCCTCCTCGCGTTCGCAAAGAATTTTTGTCTCGTGTGAAGTGTCGATTTTTGAGGCCATTTCAGATGTCGCATTATAAATTCAGTTTTTCTGTCTTCTGATTGGTTGCTTACTGGCCAAGCGGACCAGTCAAACAGGCCAGAATCTCAGTAATATTTTGGTCTTTATATCCAAAAGTAAACGAATGTAAATTAGATTTTTTTTGCTGGCAAAACAAGGTGAGTGAGAACGTACGAAAACAAATTAAATGGCTTCATTAATCAAAAGTCTTTTAACGTTGGCATCCACTTAGTGAAACAAAAGATATGCGATCAGGATTATTCCTCCAATGGAAGATGGAGATCTTTATTAAATCAAAGGCTTTGTTTATCAGCCAGCTGTTTTGGCAGAAATTTTAATCTAGATAGTCGCAGACAGGGACATCAATAATGTAAACTTTAATAAAGTCTCCGTCAGAAAGTCTGTAAATGGGACGAGATCCACAATCCAAATCACAAACTGGAGTATGGATCTTCATTTGTGGATAATGAGTTTGTGTGGCTCTTCATTTGTGGATAATGAGTTTGTGTGGCTCTTCATTTGTGGATAATGAGTTTGTATTATTCAGATTCTGTTTGATAGGCTGCCAGAAGTGTTAATAAGAGAGAAATAAGTTGCATAATAACTGGTGCTTGATTAATGGCTGTTTTTTTTCAACACACAAACAGATCAACTGATCACAGACACAATATGATATCGCAAACCAAACTTATTTTAAAGCCGTGATCCGTGACTCTTGCTCGCTAGCGCCATCTCTGTTTAAAACATAAAACTGCAGGTTACTTTCCACACTTTTCTTTACGTATGTTGAAGTCAAATGAAGCCAAACTTACGTTTCCCAGGAAATCTGACCCGACAGCCTAAATTATGAATCATTGTTATAAACTTACCGTTGTGAATCAGGGTAAGATAACCGTTTTGAACAGTGATCTGTCATGTACAAAAATTACGGATTGCAGCTTTAAGCGAATACAATAAATTTAAGGAGACATTTAAAGGTTTAGTCTATAAAAAATGCTTTAAACGAATAAAATCTTTGAGACGCTTTTGCTGTATCACAAGAGTTAATTGGACGTGATTGTGTTCAGTGAGATTAATATATATCTATCATAGCTTCATGTACTTCCTGTTAACTGAACGTGTAACTGTTGCAGGACACGCCACAGAAGTTGGAGACCCTCCTCTGCTGCAGAGACCATTACAGACCTCCAAATCTGGAATCCAGCAGATCATGGAATGCTTCCACACAGGTGCCACTTCTGTTCTCCTCAAGTTCCTCTCATTACGGTCATAGTAGATCGACCAGCAGTGTGAGCAATCACAATAAGTGTGATCGCTGCCCTCTTGTGGTGACTTGCAGGTACGGCACAGTTGAAGCACATTCTGCTGAAAGAGGTGGACACTATCTTCGAATGCAAACTCTGCCGCAGTCTCTTCCGCGGTCTTCCCAATCTGATCAAACACAAGGAGATTTATTGTTTCTCCCGACCGCCTGAGCTTGATGGTTAGTAAACATCACCTGACTGCTGCGAGTCTGTATGCTGGTTTCTGCGCTGTCTCTCAATGACACACATTTTTTTCGCTACTGTACCTTTAAGACTCGTGTTTATGTGTTAAAGACTTGTTTTGATTGGTCGATGCCAGGACATAACAGATTGCTGATTACTTAATAGGCGATGATATGCAAACGAGGTTTTGTTTGTTCGTACGAATATAGAATATCACAGTATATCAAACCCTGTTACATAGAATCTTGTTGTTCATTTATATATATTTTATTTATATTTATAAATATATTTATAAGGATCTGTTTGTGTCATAGATTCCTCTGGAGCTGGCAAAAAGAGCATCAAGGAGCTTCTGGAGGCCATCTATCCCCGCTCTGATAATGAATATGTGCTGAGATTGGAGCCAGTTGCTGGTAACCAGAATGCTGTGTACCAGTATCTGTCCAAAGAGGAAGACCTGCTACCTTCATCTCAGAGCCCCAAACACACCAGCACAGCCGACTGGAGTCACCTTCCCTCAGACGGCCCAGAGCCAAACACAGAGATCACCATAAACGAAGAAGAGGAACATTGTGTGGGGGAAGAGGAAGAGAGTGTAAACGAAGAAGATGAAGATGTAGTGGAATCAGAGGAACATGAAGACACTCCATTGTCTTCTGAGGAAAGACCAGAAGAAGCGGGTGGCAAAGACTCCGCCCCCTGCAAATGCCTTCTTTGTGACAGAACTTACAAGACTCGAGGTCACCTTCAGAGGCACCTGCGGACTGTTCACAACATCGCCACCTCCGACTCTGCTGAACCTACATCAGACTCCCGGAAAACTTCCAATGGAAGAATCCCAGAGTGTCCAGATGCCAGTACCAGCTCGTCGAGCGATTCCCAGAGTCAGAGAAGCCCCAGAGAGGAGAACAAGGTCCCCTGGAAGCCCGTATTCTCAAAGGGCTTTGACTTTAAGACACGCCACTGTAAACTCTGCAGACGGACGTTCAGCTCGGAGCAGAACCTGGTCAAGCACATGGAGCTCCACACGGACAACGGCACCGAGTTTTTCGTCCGTTTTTACTGCTGCCCGCTCTGTTCCTACAAGACTCGTCGCAAGAGAGACGTGATGAGACATCTCTCCGATTTTCACAAGAAGGAGTCCTCCTACCTGAGCAGGATCTCTGAGTCACTGGACAGAAGTGCCATCAAGAAACCTGCTGAGGCCTGGCTGAACAAAGAACAGACCAAGATCCAACATCGGCAAGAAGCGAAGCCCCACGACAGCTACAGTTCTCCGTATTGCACACGCGGGAACCTCAATCCTTCAAAGGCGCCTCATAGAACGGCCGCCGGTCCGAAGCGGCGCGATGAGGAAGCGAGTCACGGCGCGACAGTCAAGTGCAATAGGGCAGAAAACAGAGTGGTGAAGTCGCGGCACGTCTGCAGGATCTGTGGCATGAGCTTTAAAAAGCGAAGGTTTCTGGGATCACACATGACAAGCCACCAGAAAACTGCAGGCTGGAGAGCAACAGGCGTGCGGACAAGGTCAAAGGCCATGCTGTGGTGAGTGTTTGCATCATATTGTTATAGAGACGCGCTTTCTTCTGTCTACGTAGGCAGCTACCTACTAAGGTAGCATCGCGACTAAAGTGGAACTTCTACACAAAGATTTTGGGCTGTTAATTGAAAGTTTAAAAGAGTTTTTTCTGATTTAACAGTTTTTATTAGTGCTTTAAAGCTGCTGTCCAGAACTTATTTGGGTTAAAAATGAGCAAAAATCAGTTATTGTGCAAGTACAAGACAGATCAGTGTTCAGCACAATTGCCTTGACAGATTCACAAGGATAAGTTTATAATGATGATTTATAATTTAAGTTGTCAGGTACGATTTGCAAGGACTTCAGCATGTAATAAAAACCTGCAATTTTATGTTTCAAACAGAGATGGCGATAGAGAGGCTAAAGTTACGGGTTGCAGTTTTAATGCTGACTGAAATGATATTTGTCCTCTTTTTTTGCTCCGTTCAATTAGATGAGTTATTGCACAGATTGCATTATAAGATTGCTATTTCTGTGAACATTTTATGTGATGCTGCCCTTACATTTGACTAAAAGGAGAAGATGCCATAATATTACTGCGCATGATGCCTTAGATGCTGTCTAGATAGGGAGCTCGCTAGATTTTGGAACGGGGCATTTGTGTTCCAGCACCTCTCTGCTGTGACTCATAAATAAACGCAGATGCCACAGTAAACAGGATGTGCTTTATTACACTGTGTGTTGTGCCAAGATAGAGAAAGTGTGCTTTGATTGGCCGATTGTCGTGACAGCGTTGTGGTTAATAAATGAGAGAAATCCCAGGAGGACGTCCAGCACAGGAGCATAAAATATGGAAGCCACAGCAAGGCCCCGGAAATTAGGTCGCCCTGCTCTCACCTCAAGGTTTAAACAACCCCCGGGGTGCCCCGGTTGAACAGCCAGGGGTGCGTTTTCGGGGAGATTCTTTTAAGAAGCAATTAAAGTGGCTCTCCTGTGTCCTTGGAAACGGTTCTTGGCTCAGCCAGGCGCTTGTAATCGCGCTGCTCTGTCACAAGACCAGAGACATAAGCGATGCTCTCTGATCTTCAAAGAAAGGGTGGCAGAGTTCCTCTGGGTGTCCATGTCCACCTCTAATGTTCCCCCATCAGTGACCTGTTTATTTCTTCTCATGCTGGGAGAAGATCTGTTTGTCACGCTGACAGTTCGACTGCTGTCTCTAAATCTGTGGCCTCGTATGTGACAAAACACAGAGGCTGGATTGCTGCTCCCAGTCGACTATCAGAACAGTTAATAAGGTACAAATAGGGCTGTGCTGTATTGTAAATATAGTCATAGCTAAAGAGTTTTGTTAGGGGCACGAAGGTCGCCTAAGACGCCCTACTGGCCCAATACTAAGAGTTACTGATATAAAACTATTTTAAGGACAGGATTTTTTACTAAACCTAATTTTTTAAGCTGTTAATTAAGTGGCATCTCTCTGTTTGAAGATTTAGCTCCTGACGTTATGTTGCTAGGCAACAGAAATAATGTTCCCCTTGTGTTTAGCAGTGATATGGTGAACGGGCGTGTTGCATAATAGCTGTTACTATACGGTGTATTATTGCACAGTCGGAACCTTGTGTTGACCAATTAGCATCCAGAGTCGGACTTGTCTGTTTAAAATGTATATACATGTAATGTGTGTCAAAAATAGATGAGAAAACTGTTAATAAACCAGTCGGCTATTGTTGTTTCCCCTTTAAAAGAATGGTATTGCCTTGTTATTGTGTTGTAACTTTCTCTTTCTCAGATTCTGACAACAAACTGGATATCCAAACTGGATACTGGAAAAGATGGACATTTCTAAACGAAACAGTGTCATCCTATAAACAGCCAACGATGTTTGTAAAGGATTTGGTTGAACTGTGAGTAGCTATGACAAACCCACAAGAGTTTATTTGTCTGGATTGTTTAGGAGCTTGTGCCACTGGTTTGAAAACCCACATGCATTTTGCACAGAGCTGTGTGACTCTAACAGTCTTATACTTTCTAACCATTTTTAAATACAAGAGGAAGTGCATATGAGTTCCCTTTCACTGCTGCTATCAGTTTTTGGCCAAAGGATTTCTTCAGCATCTCGTCTAAGTGGAAGGGGCCCAAGGCGGAGCCGTGAGGCACACACATTCTCAATGAGAGAGAGAGCGCCGAACTGCTGCAGTCATGCGACTAAACGTTGACAACTGACGCACAATGGACTCATTGGTATTCAGTGTAAACGTATGGGGTAAAATCTGTGAGTCTTTCTGTTACATTAGTGAGAAAACAGCAGACAGACAGTCTGAGATTCAGAGAACCACTAGAATGAGGAATGTTAAAAAACACAAGCATGCGCTCTGAGGAATATGACCGGTTTTCCTTTTCATAGATAAATGACACTCTGAGATCTTTTTCATTTGTCCCACTGCAGTTCTTTGATACAATCTTGTTATCAGTTTGTCTACATACCGTTTGTTCACTCTTCCCTCTTCATTTGTCTGGGAACATTTGAACATTTTCTGTGTTAATGTGTCATTAGCACACGTGCATTCAAGTCATTAACTTGCTTTTTATGCCTTTTGAAGTTAGTCAAAGTTTTATTTCCCAAACGAATGTATCCACCACAAATAAAATAGCTTAAATTTGTTTACAGGCACGTTCTTGTTTATACTAAAACCTGTTTATAATAAAATCCACATGCATTGGATTAAATTAATTGGATGGTGACAGGTGGTCCGTTACGACGAAGATTGGAATGGAGGGGCAAAAAATAAAACTGTTTAGACGATTTCAGACCAAGACAAGCCTTTTTATTTTCATGGAAACAGCACGCCAGTGAATCTGGTGGAATGTGTATTGTTTTGAGAATATGAAGTAAATAGATTCAGTTTTTGTGAATGGTACATGAATGCATTGGTTTCAGATCTTGCAGTCCAGATCTTTAGAGGATGGTGCCAGGCGAGGTCATGGGTTCAATTCACAGGGAGTGTGCAAACTGATAAAACGTCCACTTTTAATAATTAACAGTATTTATTAAAAGATCAGAGCGTTAGCTACTTTATATCTCCGGGGGAACTAAAGTAAATAATTTAGGGCATACTGGTTCAGCTGAGAAACACAGGTACGAAGCCCAGAGAGCTTGTTTTTAATTCGCTAGAGGGCAGTAGCGCGCTTCTTATACATCATCTGACGCATCGTGCCGACAATCCATACGTGACAATTTATCCCACATTCTGGAAAAATAATCCGTTCAGCGGTTTGCAAATGCAGGTCGACCTCAAAAGTTCAGCCTCGGATAATCACCTGTGACTTTGGCTGGTTGCAGATGGGGGGTCCGAGATGTCCAAAATAAAGATTTAATAAACAGCTGAATGCCAGATTTACGTATGTTCGGCACTATCCTGGTTTGCATTGCGTACTGACTAACTCAGTGGTTTATGTAAGTGTCAATTGTGTTACACATTGAGTTCACATGGAGCTTCGTAATAAAAAATGCATATGACATCAGACTACATCGAACTTTGATACGTCACTGAATTAACTTTACGTCCGTTCACGATTTGAGTGTTAATACAGTTTCTATAGTCTTAGACGTTATTAATTTCATAAATTGAACCCGTACAGTTCACCAATAATCCAAACGATTGTTAATATCGCATACATTACTGCAGTGATTGACCTCATTATTCAGTCGGTTACGCGTCTGTTTTAGGAGAAAATTCCTTTAATCGTTTTGATGGAATGATCTTATGTCTTGCACTCTGAAATGAGAGCATGTTTGATTTAAGACCGCCAGTGATGCACAGAAATGTATGTGTGTGTGTGTGAGAGGGAGAGAGAGTGAGAGAGAGAGAGAGAGTATTCACAGTCGCAGGAATTTGGTGATGTCTTCTGCACGCGTATTTCAGTTCAGCACCAACGAGCAGCATCTGAGAACAGACGCAAGGTAAGACCTGCCGCACGTATATGTGCAAAATACACTATACAATACTGTTATTACACTGCTACTGTATACTTTGCGATAAATTGTCATCTTTATATTTTTCTGTTTCTATAATGTTGCGCGTAAAAATCTTTTAATGGTAATCTGAGTATAAAAACTATGAATGATCAATGAGAATATAAGTAAAAAATGCGCACAGTTTGGGATGTTGTGCTGTATTTAATCGCGTCATAATTATTTGGCGAGCTTGTGTTTTAATTGACTTCAGCTCCATAGAAATGGTACAGTTGTTTGGTTTTATTTTGGATAAATGACATTTATAGTAGAATTGCTATATTCGTTTATTCGTGTATTGGCACTTTTCTGTTTTGGGGGCATTAGTTAATAGTATGTTAGTGAGGGATGGCTTCGGTGGTCATTCCAAAGAAATGAAAGAGTATTAAGACGTTGCGCTGTGTGATAAGAGAGTTTGGAAATCATTGCATGGCGTTACATCAAAGAATTGTGCGTAAATGAGCACACTGGCGTACTCTTACTCGCGTTTCGTGTTCTGGTGTAGATTTTGGCCATCTGCATTCAAAATCAATGTAAAAATGCGCAGGATGGCAAATGCGCTTCGGTGCGTGTTCGGTGTATTCACCAACAGTTAGTTTTCTACACGTTAATGTCTTGGTTTGGGCGCGTCACGCATCATACTTATGAGTATGAGTTTCAGACAAAAAAACTCCGAATGGTTTGGACTGTTCGCGATTTTGAGGAGCTACGGGTTATTTTTCAACAACACTCGCGAGAGACAGAAAGAGAGAGAGAGAGAGAGAGAGAAAGCTCAATCACTTTTTTCAACAGAGCCGTGGATTCCCACGAGAAAGCCTCCTCTTGGAGAAAATATAATAGGATCTCCTGAAGAAGAGGTTCTGCCTGACACACACCGATTGCTGTAAATTAAAAAGAGAAATGGGACACCGCGCCTCCGAGGGTAATAACGCCACCTCACTGTCTCTGATATAACGATAGGAAAAGGGAAAATTGAGCTATTACACAGAGATTAACTCATGCAAAGGAGCGCAATATAAGACTACAATCTATTTATGCACACGCATTAACGCGTACGCCAATGCGCGTATTTACGCACGCGTCACAGTGTCACCGACTGGAGACGAATGCGCACCGGTCTTTCAGAAATATAAATGGAACGGAATCGTAAATGTTGTTGTAGGTGCCATAAATTTCACGGTG
>JAZGTI010003036.1:18077-33210 GCA_036877585.1 Botia kubotai
CTTCCTGTGTATAGTATGTGTATAGTTATAGCTCGGGAATATAAGTGCTATTTGTATCACACAGCAGGGAAGCGGATTCATTTGCGTGCACCGGACCTCCTTCGTGGTCTTTCTCTTTCCTGCGTGTCGTGAAGTGCTCTTGGCGCACGGAGGCGGCAGATTGCGCAGCATGTGTCTCTTGGAACCGCAACGGTGTGCGTAACCGAGCTTGTTGCGCGTAATGAAGTCATGCCCCTCCATTCAAGAGCACGGCTGCGCGGAAGTGTTTAACCCTCAGGGACCCGCCGTAGAGTGCAGCAATTAATACTATATTTTAAACACACAACAGCCTCTCACTTATGCTGAAATGGAATATAACCGGTTTTGCAGGAACATATTAAGCGAATTCATACGTACTAAATAGTTATCCATCTTTGCTGTGCATTATGATGTTTTAATGCTTCATTTTACATAATAATTCTGATTTATAATACTGGTCATTAGCCATAACGTTAAAATAACCATTAGCCGACATTCCTGTACCTGCGCATCCCTGGAAAACGTGATTCCAGTGTGCCATAACTCGCCTTGATTTACCTCCATCTTACTCCAGTCCATAAAACTGAACTATAAAAAACCAGCAGACAGCTCCAGTTTCACAGACAGACACACTTTCACTCCGCACGGAATGTCGTTTTGTTGTTTGGCTGCCTATGCAAATGTGAGCAAAGACGGGCCTTGTTATTTTTATTTGATTCAGCGAGGCAGAAACGAACGACCACACGGAGCTCCAAATGAGTGTGATGTAATTTCCTTCCCGTGGAGAAGTTCTCTTTGATGACTTTGCTTTGCTTTCTTGCATATGTTGTTGCCTCTGATTCATGCTTAATTTCTCGCTGTCTGCCACTCACATTCATGTTTTCCTCTCTTTAGAGTCTTCTGAAGATGTGACTCTTCTGGAGCTGCTTCGCTCTTCGTGTGACGTTTACCCATCGCTTCTCCTTGTGTCTCCTGCCCCCAGTCGTGTGACATGCGCGCCACACGTTCGCAGCCCTTGAAAAATCCCTGTGGCCAAAGCTAAGCTGCTCAGGGTGCTTGACTTCAACACTGAGATCATGGGCGCGTGCGTTACCACCCACTTTATGACCCAGTAGCCCTCAACTATCTGGATTTTTGGACCTACACTTCCTCACGCTGTCCATTATTGTCCCATGGATATGGATCCGTTACATCTAACCCGGAAACAATACCAACTTCTCCTCTTCTTTTGCTACTGGCTGCCCGTTTCCCTCCAGCGCGTGGAAACGCCCCCCTTGGAATACGCCCATTCCATTCGTTTGGATGGTGACATCATCTTGGGCGGCCTGTTCCCCGTTCACGCCCGGGGCGAGCGCGGGGTTCCCTGCGGGGAGTTAAAAAAGGAGAAGGGGATTCACCGACTGGAGGCCATGCTGTTTGCCATTGATCTCATCAACAAAGACCCAGAGCTGCTGCCCAATGTGACGCTGGGCGCTCGTATCCTGGACACCTGTTCACGGGACACCTACGCCCTCGAACAGTCGCTTACCTTTGTGCAAGCTCTCATTGAGCGCGATGGCTCGGATGTACGCTGCGCCAATGGAGATCTGCCCATATTCGCCAAGCCTGATAAAATCGTCGGGGTCATTGGGGCGGCTGCAAGCTCGGTCTCCATCATGGTTGCCAACATCTTGAGGCTTTTTAAGGTAAGCAGGCTCACAAAAGTGCTTCACCTTCTGGGGAATGGCTCTCCAGCAAGATCCAGAGACCTGCTGAGGTTAGCTCCAGCCCTAATGAATGATACATGAACCAGCAGGTCTTTGGGACTGCTAGAAACCTCCAGGCAGGTGTGTTGGAGCAGGCTGGAGCTAAACTCTGCAGATCTGTGGACCTCCAGGAACATGGATTTTAGACCTGTTCTATGGTCTGAAATTGGTGTGCATCTACTGGCTGATGATGGGCTGGGAAACATACACATACTAGATTTCACAAGACAACCGACTGCAGGCTGTGTCTTTGTGTCTAACATGTTGATGGTTTTTAGGGTAATCAGACTCTGCGGGGACCTTATCTGATACAGCTGTGAACAGAGGTTGTTGTGTAGTGGTCCATCTATGGTGCTGTCTGCTTGATACTGGTTCTAATTCCTAATCGCTAAATGTGTTTGCTTGCTAATCTGTGTGTATGGTACAAAGAGTTTTCCTTTCCTCATTTTTCCAGCAAGAAGAAACAGTCTTCATAACCACGGCTGACCCCAGGATGACTCTGTTCTGACTGCATTTGTTTAGAATGTGTTGTGACAGGGGGTGTGTGTATGTTAGCCTGACATACTCCTCAAGCAGGATGATTTCAGGCTGAAGGCAGAGTTATGTTGACCAAACTCCATTACGGGCTAAATGTACATCTCTCTGCCCAGCAGGGAGATCTTTGTGTCTGACTAATACGACAGTGAAAAGAACTCCGGCGTTTTGCTAAGCTTGTCGCTGGGAATTAGGGGAAGTCGAGGTTTCTGTTGTTGTTATTTATGGATATAAACAGCTAAAATTCAGCAGTGACAACATGTTACAATCTAGTCGTTTGTACAAGAACTCTGCCTCTAGAAGTTGGACTGCTAAAATGGGCTACGTTATTATATATAATTATTAAATATGATTACGTTTTTACATATTGTACATGAACGTTTATATACATATGTCTAAAATATAAATGTACGCAGATTACATGAGATTGAATTTAAAGATATTGTTTGTATAATACAGTTAACTGAGTTAAATAGCAATAGTTAACTTTATGCTTTTATTTGTTCAGTTAATTTTCTTGACATTGTGTAAATAATCAAAATAATTCCTCCAGATATTATTAAAAGGCTTGAAGTTAATCAGAGCATAAGCTCGGAATCTACTTGATCCTTTAATAGAATTATTTATAATTACAACACAAGCAAATTATGTTTTATTTTACATTAAGGTACGAATGACCCACAGAGTCTGTCCACTGAAAAAGGCCTCTGGACTACAACAGATTTTCTCATCAGTCATGTTTTAACAAGTGGTTTAAATAACACTTCTGGCCAGCCACTCATCTCAGTCGTCATAGAAACCGCTCGTGAGCGTCCTGTGCCAATTAACGACACGATGTTAACGAGCGCCACTGCTGTGTGGCTGACCCCGTTTGACTGATTGATGCCGACGCATGCGACGAGCGACCCAGTCGCAGTAAATGACGCATGTCGTATATCGTGAGCGTAAATTCCACAACACCATGTCAGTTGCTGCATTGATGAAGCGAGCGTGCTGAACATGATTAAAAAAGACGCTGTCTTGGGCGTTATGCATGTCGGCCTAAACGCGTGTAAAATAATGCGTGCTTGTTTGTCTAACAGGATATGGATGCTTTGGATATGGATATGGAGACCCAGTGAAGTATTTCCTGTTAAATAAGAGGTTCAGACGTGACATTTTGGGGCTTGTACTTTTTCTAGTAATAGCCAATAGCCTTCGTTTTATGTGTTCAAATTGTATATGCGCTTCTGCAGACAAGGTGAGTCATCAGTATTTAAAATTTTGTAGAGTTAAATTTTGACTCGTACACTTGCATATAGATGACTTCGAAGCTAACACATAAACTTGGAGTTTTGTGGCTTTTGGTTCATTGTGTATTGTGAGTCGTCAAAGCAGCATTTAAATGACACGCTTAAAACAATGATCTAAGTCAGCACATCTGCTACCTGCCATAGTAACATTTACTCAGTGTCAATCAATTAACCACCAAAACTAGTATTTGTAGCCTGTGAATGAAAGCAGACTTCATAGTATTGTCAAGCACTTATTAAAATGCCTCCCCTGCTAACAGGGAACATTCTCAGAACGTTGGCTAACGTCCCCTTGAAGTGCTCTCAAAGTTATCAAAAAGTAACATTAGTAGAGCATTTTTTCACTGTTGTATATCATATATCAGAAATGTTATTCTGAAGTTGTTAGTAGAATGTTTTAAGAACGTTACTAGAACCTTCAAAAAACACTTTTAACATTTTGTTACTAATGGAAACGTTAGGGAAACGTTTTTACAGACTAAAATTGTTAGCTGAGTCTGTGACTGAGAACAGGGGCTGGGTGTTGTCGTGTAGTGAATTTGAGATGGGGCGGGTTTTCCTGCCAGGAACTGTTTGGGTAATGGCGATGGCATTAGCATGCCTCGCGCAGCGAGAGGAGGGCCACAGGCTGTGAGTGCCCTTATTTTCATTCCTCTGGCGACCGCGTGCACTGCGGGTGCAATTCAGATGCAATTCATTGGGGAAGTGATTTATCTGGGCAACCCTGCAGTTGGGGTCTTGCCACTTGAAATTTCTGAGTGCTGTGAGGTTCCCACACTTGGTGTTTGGTAGAGTGGCAGAGGAAAGATTCACACACAAAATCCCATTTTTTAAACGCTGTCTTGCACTCGCAGAGTTCCAGACTCGGACCAGTCTGACCGAATCAGACAAGCTTTAATCTGATTGGTTGATTTTATGAAACTTTTCAATTTTCACTTTTTGCTTGGAAAGAAAGTCTCTTAAAGGTACAAGATATTTCTAACTAGATATGCATAAATGGCACTTTCCACTTTGCTTTCTAAGTTATGCCTGTGTAATGATTAGCACTTTTGAGTGAATAAAATGACGGTTCGCCAAGTTTGTTTGTATTTTACTCTATTTTCTCCATTTTCTGCTGTTTGTAGAGAAACCTGTCATGAAACGATATGTTGAAACTAAACGTGCTGTGATTGGTCATTTAACATCACATGTCAGTCAAACAAGCCCCTCCTCTGTCAGTAGTCAGAATAACTCGCAATGTGGACCAGACTTCGTGCCAGTTGTTAAAGGTGCTGGTGGGACATTCAGTTTGTTTGTTAATTGAGATACTTGTTGTGGCTTTTATGAACCGTAAACACCTTTAAAAAACACGTCCCTGTTGTGTGTGCTTATTTATTTAACAATATTTAATGAAATGATTTCCATTGACAGACAGTGTTCATACATATTTATGAATTTGGTCTCAAACGCTCAACGTTCATTGCGCATTCCGATTGAACTTGTCCGAGACACTCTTTCAAGACAGACTGAAATAATAATGGTTTTGTGTAAGCTGTAGCAGTCAATCATTTGTAATACAAAAAGGTTTGGTGAGCGTTATTTGTGTTGCAGCTCTGAGGGCATCTACATCATAATCTTACACCAGGTACTCTTAATAAACCTGTTTGTGTTGCGACTTTAAGAGCAGAGAAATGTTTCCCTGGTCGGTTAATTGATTTGCATGTCATCCCCTCTTCTTTGTTTCAGAATTGTGGTGATTAGCAGAGTTTTGTTGTTGGTGTACAGTCGCTCACAGATTGTTCTGTTATTGTTGTGCTTTTCTTTGCGCAGAACAAACATCCATCACTGTATTGCGACAGATTGCGCTGCCGAAGATAACTTTGCTTCTAGCAAGACTAATTTTGTCTTGTATGTAACACATAGTTACGTACAAGAAGGATTTGCCTAACATTCTCTAAATGTTCTCTCCAAGTTATCAACTAGTTATTGGAGTACTGTTAGTAGAACAGTTTGAAAAGGTTACAGAATTTGAATAACGTTTATATAACCAAACATAAACATTAATACAAAGTCTGACAACTAAACATTATTAGAACATTCAAAATAACAAGAAATAACGTTTTGGTTATGTAATGGAAACATTCTTACAACCTAAATTTGTTAGCTGGGTTGGTGGTTTTCAAATGGTGATAAATATGTTTGCACCAACAGAACATCCATCATAATTGTTGAAGCCTGCGAGTCATTTTTATTTAAAATCAAGCAGCATTCATTCATAGACATTATTACAGTCACTGTGAGATTTTTGTCCATTCATAAGAACACAAAAACGCGAAGTGACAGCAGCTTCACGTCGAGAGCTTTCGACAAGTGTACACGTCTTCAAATTTGTTCTGCGTCTCAGTGTAAAGTGAAGGAGAAACTCAGTAATGTGTCACATCTCGACGCCAACAGCCTGCGAATTATAAATCGATTTTGTGCTTCATTACTCCAGAAAGACAACAATTAGATCAAAATGTAATTAACCAGCAGATGCACATTATGTTGTGTTGAGTTAGCTAGAACATTATCATTAGTTTCTGTGTGTTTATGGAAAGGTCAGAACCGGCAGCTCTCTTTTCGCGGCTTATTTAGACCATGAAATAAAGCAGAGTATAAATCATTCGCCTGGCACTGCGCTATAATGGATTATGTAATGAAGTTGGCATTTTCATAATGTTTTATTGGTTTGTTTTTCCTACTTTTATTGAACCAGCACTCTTAAGTTAATTCCACCAGATGGGGATTCTTGAGTGTTGAAAATGACTGGCGTCGATGCTCCTCGACACACAAGCCCATAAACCTTCGCTTATATATTAAACATGTATTTAATTGTAGCTTGACAGCCTCCATCTGTGTGTGGCTGAGCTACACGTGTGCAACAGTGCAGGTCTGTTGCTCTGTATTGTGGTGGGGTAGTGCGGTATGCTTTGTTTTTGTATTGCTGAATGTTTCTTAGTTGCCCTCGCAAGTAAACGATGTCCAGCAGTCTTGGCAGTTAATATCCGCACACATAAACACGTTGATTAAATGTTAGACCTTTTGCTGTTGACACAATATCAACCATCATCCCAGCAAACGGTTTTAGGTTGTAAAAACGTTTCCCTAATGTTTCCATTAGGCAACAAAAACATTAAAAATGTTATTTGGAAAGTTCTAGGAACGTTCAAAACGTCCAGTTTTTAGTTGCTGTATTAACGTTATTTCTTGGTTATAAGAACGTTATTTAAACTTTTAATGCTGTAATGTTTTTAAAATGTTCCTCTAACAACTTAAGAACAATATTTTTGATATTTGATATGTAATGTTAAAAAAGTTCTACTAATGGTACTCCAAGAATGTTTTTGATAACACTGAGAGAACTTTTAAAGAATGTCAGCCGACGTTCTGAGAACATTACCTGTTAGCTGTGATCCCATCCAGCTTACACTAGCGTAAGAAAAAAGCATTTGATGGGGTCCTCAGAGGTCCTCAGGGGCCTCAGTCTCAGACGCAGCCTGTGGTGACAGAGTTTAACACAAGGGTTCAGGTTGAAGAGCAGAGGGTCTCTCGAATACTTTGGTGGCGTGGAAACAATGCGAGGATGAGTGAGGATGAGTGAGGATGAGTGAGGATGAGTGAGGATGAGAGAGGACGAGTGTGTGAGGGGCCAAGGGTGCCACTTAACCATTCTGCATTGATTCCTTCATGAGAAGAATTAAGAGGGTGATAATGGACCCAGAGCACAAAAAACCCGGCGAACTGAAGAAATCTCATTAGAGACACACACACACACACACTAATCACACACACACTAATCACACACACACACACACACACTAATCACACACACACTAATCACACACACACTAATCACACACACACACACACACACTAATCACACACACACACTAANCACACACACACACACACACTAATCACACACACACACACTAATCACACACACACACACACACACTAATCACACACACACTAATCACACACACAGACAGACGAGGCAAATACAGCAATAATACAAAATATTTCTAGCGACTCTTTCTGGTGTTAGCATGAATTATTGACAGTGACAGTTTTGCGTTGACATTCACGCATTCGGCAGATACTTTTACCCAATGCAACTTACACTGCGGTGAAGTAATGCATTAAAATTATGTGAATCGAACCCGCAACCTGCAATATGGAACCCGTTGAGCTACAGGAATGCTACACAGTTTTATCTCACATTTCTGTGTTGGACAGTAACTAACTAAAACTATCTAAACTAACTTTATTAGTAGTGTGAACGTATGGTAAACTTTTTAATGAGTAATTGATTTAGTCATTTAAACTGTTGGTCAGCTAGAATGTTTTTTTCAGATGGAACTAGCAGCTAATGAGGGGTTCCTAGTGAAGCTAGTTAAGGAAGCTGGTGACTAGCAGTGCTAGTCTTTGTGACGCTTGTCTTGTGTTAATGCATCAAACTTCATGCACACACACACAAACGCATTGCTAAACCTGTGAGGAATTCCTTTAGCAGTGATTATATTTGCCTGCGCTCTGTGTATTTGAACGTCCGTTTGGAACAGTGGCACTCTAGAGTCTGTTTTTAATGGAAGTAACGCGGTATCCGCCCACAGTAAAACCCGCCGGGACGAGGCGGATGAGTGTGAAATCTGCAGCTCGGCTGAAAATGACTTCGCGAGCGAAAGTGCTAGAGGAGTCCGCGAGAGACTCGCGGTAAACAACACAGTCACAGAGTGACCACGTGCGGATGAAGGAGCCAGAAACGAGGTCTCGTTTTTGATTTATAGGTCAGGACAGACTCCACGCCAGCCTGGATTTAAATCTGTGTTCCTCCTTTAGACGGCAACTTCCTGTAAATTTTTCATTGGTTTTGTTGCTTTTTGGATACATTTCAAGTGTTGTGTACGCTCGACGCAGTCGCCTCGGCGGGAAACGGCGCCGAGCGCGCGAGCACCTCAGAGCCGTTTGCGCAGGGGAGTCCTGAAATATTGATTAAAATATACTCGCTGGACAGTTTTCGCATTGTCGGACGATTTTTGCGTCGAGTATGGAGGCATCTTTATGTCAGAGTTTTGTGATTTCACAGTCACAGAAGTCACAAACAAGCGAAAGATTGTAGTGTGGTTGTTTGCTCTGTCGCTTTAAGAATCGTATGATCACACAGTGTAATGTTAAAAATTCAAGATTCAGAGCTGTATCAGCATTCGTGTAGATGAACTGCTCACCACTTCTTCGTTCTTTCTTTCTGCCTGTCTTTCTTTCACCTCATCTAACGTCACTTGAATAATAATATGTACTTCTCTCTCATTGTCTGTCATGGTCCAGGCTGTAGGTGACGAGTACAGCCGTTTATGTGACCTGACAGCGTGGGTTGTCTCTCTCTCTCTCTCTGTTCGGCAGTGACGAGCGCGTCAGTCAGGGTGACGTGACCCAAAGCGCCCATCAGGCTGCCTCACAGGAGGGTTCGAGCGCTTTATTAGGCCGATCACATTATTGATAAAAGGCATGGAGGAAACATTAGCGCAGGAGAGCTGCGCATACTTCATTTGCTGTTATAGATTCAGCGCTTGAGGCCGGCAGGGGTCCTTCAGCGAGTAATTAAAGAATGAAATGTACGCAGGTCGTGTCGATGTGCATTACAACTCAATATTCATCAATACTTCACCTGACATTACTATTTAATTTACCCTCAAGTTATATAGATTTTTGTTTGTCGCAAGACTGCGTTTGGATTGTCGATTAAAGCTGCAGTCCGCAACTTTCGCCTCTCTACCGCCATCTCTGTTCGAAGTATGAAATTGCTTTACGTACTTTTCTTTAGTCAAATGAAGCCAAACCGATGTTTCCTGTGAAATCTCAAATTCTAGCTCAAACGTTAAATTATTATTATAAACTTATCATCGTAAATCAGGATAAGAAGGATAAGATTTTTAATAAAGCAAATTCTATAATAAAACAAATTCTGATTCTAAAAAAAGTCAATAACCGGTTTTTGTTTATTTTTTTAACCATAGTTACAAGTTACAGATTTAAGGGCAGGTAGTTAAGGCTCTTTTTCGTCCAATCAGATACTTTATAGAAAAAGACTGTCCCTCCCTCTAATACCAACTTCCTGTTTCCATAGAAACTACATCAACACAGACAGGATATAAATGAATAAGACTTGTTGGCTTAGGGGTTAATCCCGAGAGAAGCTGAGGGAAACGCTTTCTGTCTGGTGTTAAATTCCCTGGATCTTGGAGGATATTTGACCTTCTTTGGTATCGGCTAGCTCTTACTCAAAAATATGCTAATGCGAACATTTTCACAAATGTGGATTTTGCCCTCCCGCGTGATATTTAGAGTCGAATATCTTGTCGTGTGCTAATATGTAGAAGGAGGGAAGACACCTGAAATAGACCACTCCAGTGCTCAGGGCCACAGGAGAGAGAGAGAGAGAGAGAGAGAGAGAGGAGAAGGAAAGGTACGAATATTTTATCTTCTTTTCCCTGTGCACATGTAAATTTAATAGCTTTTCCTTTTGGAGTATCTGTGTAAATTATTCATGCACCAGAATGAGTGGAGTCTGCCACACAGTAAAGAGACAGTGTGAATGTGTTGCGTTCCCAGTTTGATGGAGGCACGTAATCTTCATTCATCTGACCTTTTGCATCGCGCTTTTAAATTCACCAAATAATGAAAGTTATTTACACGTTACAAAACCGTATGCAGTCGTCATTTCTGGCTTCTAATACACTTCTAATGAAGGAGTTCCCGACTATGCTGGGCTCCTATTGGCTGCTTTCTGCCATTGTCCAATCCAAGTGATCCATTTCTAAACATTTACATTTAAATGTTTTTATTGATGACAGAAATGAAGTTATTTTTGTCTGCACAACTAATTTCAACAATTTAAGAAAACGGTTTCAGACCGAAGGACTTTTAAGATCATAAGAAACGTTTTCAATGATTGTGTAAACTGAATCGCGTGTCATATTTCAAGCGTTCTGAATTTGTATGAGAAGGAACAAACCTTTGGTTTAGTAACATGACAAGACACTTAAATTTTGGACATGAGCACGACCTTTCACAAAGAGGATTATCTGAATAATATAGTGAATAATATAGTTAATAATGGCTACAATGTTGTTTTTTCCACCCATGCGTCTCGTATTGCATCAGAACGCAAATCGCATGCAGAACTTTAATGATTCTTTATTGCCACTTTCTGGAGGTTGACAGTCAAAGTAAACCCCTGGCACTTTGAAGTTTTCTCAGATATTTCTGTTTGTTGCACTTGAGTAAATGATGCCAGCGTTTAACGTTTGTTTGAAACGTTCCCCTGATGCCTCATCTCCTCACGAGAACAAACCGAGTTCTGAGGTGGAGAAGAAAAAAAGCTCAGAGAGACAAAAACAAGCGAGAGAGAGAGAGAGAGAGAGACTGAAACAGAGTTGCGGAGCTGGAACGAGCTGTTATTTCTTCATTTCATGTGCGCCGGGCGCTTCTGCTCACTGTCTGATTGTCATTATTGGGAAAAGTCGGAGACACGGCGAGAGAGAAAGAGAGAGACCGAGGCGCAGCTCGGCAGCCATCGCTCCTTAAATTTAATCAATACATGCTTCTCTCCCTCCGACGGGAAGTCTCGTGTTTGGCCCTGTAATTAGAGTTCAGGCTGCTCCAAAAGATTCCCATCTACTAGTTTTAATTAGGCTTTGCTTCCGTGCGGGTCACGAGGTGGTTCGAAAGATTGCTGGCAGCTAATGAGAGATACAGTTGTGGTGAACGGCTGAAGCAGATTGACGCGGCGTATGTAATTAGCCACACGTTTTCACTCGGTGAAACTCAGTCACATCGAAAGCCCGTCATCAGCCCCAGCTAACAATTTTAGGTCGTAAGAACGTTGCCCCAACGTGAACAAGGAATAAAAACTTAAAATTACTAAATAACTTAAATAACTTGGAGAGACTGTTTAACAAATATTAGCGAACATTCTGAGAACGTTCCCTGATAGCTGTGAAGCAACAATGCCAGTAACTGCAGTTTTCTCTGTGGCTCATAGCGTAGCATTGTTTGGTTCATTTTTGTAATAGTGTGACACAATGTTACCTCACTTGTAATCTATTGAGCTTGTGTAAGGTGCAATATTTCAGACTGGAGTTTATATTACAATCAGATGATTAATGGGGAAAATTATCATTGTGAAAAGGAAGATTGTTTCAGAGAGTTATTTTGTTCTTAAATCAATAGTTAAATTCAATAACATCCTGCCTCTTCCAGCTTTATAATGGCAGTGAATAGTGCCCGAGATTTTGAAGCTCCAAGGAGCACATTATAAAGATAAACATTTTTTTTGTTGCAGTTAACATTTTAAAATTGTCGTTTGTATATTTTAAAGATGTTTTTAAATGATAGCTAGCTTGTAGCTTAGCTGTAGTTTCAAAGTGGCTTCTTAAATAACGCATTTAAATCCATTAAGAAAAAAACAGTCATCCTGCAATTCATTTCGCATGAAACGCCCGTGAACTGCTACAATAACGGATCTCGTCTGTTTTATAAAGATTCTTCTCATCGTTAGACAGCCTTAATTTATCGCCACATGCGAAGTATGTGGCATTATGAAATTCAAGAATGCGCGTAGCATGCGCAACAGTTCATAATCCCCGCTGGCTGTGTATCTGCCGCAGATATGCTCTTATCAGTGCTGGTGTGCACTAGACTGTCAGCTGCTGAGGGTCTGCGTCTCTCTCTCTCTCTCTCTCTCAAACAACCTCAATTTTCTCATCAGCTGCCTCCCTGGGAAGAGCAGAGTGACACTTCACGATCAAGTTGTCTTTTGTAAGCGAACTCTTCCTGTCATATCAAATTAACTGCAGGTCATTTCTCAGCTAGCCCTCTGTTAGCGGTTTGTTTATATGAGAAGTCGAGTATCTATAACTGAAACGCACGCTCTGAGGTGTAAACACACACCTGTGATTGCTCTCGGCCTCTGTGCTCGTCTCCAGATGACTTTGACTGGCCGCTAATGAAGCTTATTAATTAAGTTTGATGTAAAAAGAGACGGCCAGTGTAACTGCTCTGAGTTCCCAACAACTGCATGGGAATCGCTTCCCACGGCTACATTCATCCGTTACCACACGCTATGTACGATCCCACCAGAGTGGCATATCAAACAGCGCCCACAGACCAATAACTGTCCCTGCAGGCTTATATGAGATGCTTCCCAACTGGTTTTGCCCCAAGACACAGATTAAACTTTGGACCTCAAGTAATATATTTTATTAGCCTCACTGCAGGTGGATTAGATTAGCCAAACAATTCCACTACAGAACTGATGTGAGGTCACAACCCAGCCAGCAGGCAACGTTCTCTAAACGTTCTCTCAAAACACAATCTTAGTAGATTTTTTTTTACGTTATACATCATATATATTAAAAATGTTATCCTTAAATTGTTAGTTAAAAACGTTTCGAACAGAATTCAAAAACGTTTGAATAAGGTTGTTTTAAGGATGTCTTAAACGTTCCTAGAACACTGAGACTTATTGAGAATTTGTTCATTTGAATTATAAGCATGCTTAGAGAGAATATACGGGAATGTCTCGTTTAAAAACGGGCCGAGCACAGAATTCCTCTTGTCTTTACAGACGGATGTCTTTGAAGAGTTGGCACAGCACTAAACTGTTAAAAACAGTCTTTGGTAATCCCCCCTCTCAGATATTCCAACCTCCGTTCTGCAGAGACATTGTTCCATAAACACGCCGTTTTTGTTCTCCACTCTTTCTTTGACTCATTGCCAACAGAATTTAAAGGAGCTTCCAAGAAAGGCAATGAATCCCAGGCCATTTTAGACTGGGAACAGAAAGTTTGAAGATAAGAAGAGTCTTTATGCTAAAGATAACGTGCCACGGCATCGGCGACACGTTTAAGTCTCATAATGCGATGTGTTACCGTCACGTGTTTCTGTCCCTTGCGATAAAAGGTAAGGAGAGATTCGATTGGTTAATGAAAAGGGGGCGTTCCCTACCAGAGTTAAGGTGAGTGATTGAATCGTACTGGAACATTATAAAACAAGTAAACGGGCTCAGTGTCGTCTAAGTTATTTGCACACCTGCCCAGATTGCATAAAACCCAGTTTACTGTCTTATTCAAACGCTCAGATCTTCACGAATAATGAATAAGTGTTGTGGAGAATCAAGTTGGTGATATCATAAACCCGTGTTTTACGAGACCTCCACCAGATCTGTCGTGAAATCTCTCTGTGTCGCGCATGTGCCCGCGGGGGGTCGCGCAGGCGGAGAACGGTCATCCGTCTTTTTGACGAGGCACGTCGGTAATAAAATTTAAAAACTATACGGGGACGCCGATGGAAATAAAAAGTTTTATCAACGTAGGCACCCAAGCGTCCATTAGGTTCTCCGTCTCATGCAGTATGTCTTTGTGAAGGTCAGGCGTGAATATGTCGAGGGTCATTTTTAACAGAACAGCCCTTCAGATGAAGCACACAAACGCAGAAGGATGGAGTCCATTAACACAGAGCAGAAAGTATCGATGAGTGCCTATAAATACTGCAGGCATCAGTGACTCCTGAGGGACACACTGTAGCCCCTGGAAACCCCCGATACCTGCGGCGCGAGATGACCTGCCCTGCTGACATACTGCAGGCCTCTGGGGAAACACACTACAGTGTAGCTCGATGCTTCTAGTGGTGCGTAAAACTGTTGTTTCTGTCTGGCTGCCAGATTATTATAAAACAATACATCAGCTTTACTGTGACTTAGAATATGATGACAAGAGGATAAACAGTTTGTGTGCTGTCCGGTTTTCATTGTCCAGGTTTTTAAATGTTGTATTAACGTTATTGTTATTGGTTACCGGAACGTTATTCGAACTTTTGTATTCTAAAACATTCCACGAACAACTTAAAAATAATGTTTTTGATATATATGAAATGTATGTTTTTTTTTATGTTTGAGAGAACGTTTAGAGAACGTTTTCTAGTTAGCTGGGACTTTTAGGTTGACCTCAGACCCATCGTTACAGATTTACTGGTTGATGTTGACTGTTGATATTCCCTAGTGAGGGGTTGTTTCAAAAAATACCTAGGAATAATTGTTGTGGTTTTTCAGACAGAAAGGGTTTAGATGACCTTTTGTGTTTAAAGATCAGTCAGGGGAGACGATGATGGATAGAGTCAGATCAACAGCACATCTGTGGTATATTCTACAGGGTGTATTTTTTTGTGCACGCACATGATCTGCCCGTTACAGCTCTGTCTCGATTTCTCCAGTTAAACTCTTGTTAGTTGTGTCGTCACTCTCGTTGGCGGTTATCTGGCTGTTAGACACAACAGTCACTCTTATGTTCGAGTTGTTGTGTTAAATACGTTGAATTCAAGGTGATGAATTTCTCTCTTATAGCTACTATAATAAATTACACTTTGTTATACGCTACAAGAATGTATTGCTAACATTTAGCACTCAAGCTGTGGTTCTCATGTGGCGGATGCAGGTTTAAATCTGACATATTTCACGCGCTCCTTCTC
>JAZGTI010003037.1:4712-33204 GCA_036877585.1 Botia kubotai
GTAAAGAAAAATGACAGTCACATAAAGAGAGGCTGCAGACACAGTTGCAGTCGTAACACTGTTGTCTGTTTAATATCTGTTATAAGGAGCTCCTCAATTTCCCCTTTTTTGCTAAAAGGCACAACACAGCCAATGAAAGGAGCAGACAAGTAACTTCAATGTTCTTCTTTAAAGCGAAGAGTTTGAAAGCGAGCAGGAGGAGTAGAGGAAATGAGGTGGAGAAAGAACACTGTTTATGTCTGAGAAAATTATCATTAATAAAATCTAAAAATAATACAGGCACTCAGAGAGACGGCTGAGTTATAGCATGAGGCAGAGCGGTAATTACAGCGGGCTATCAGAACGCACGCTTACATTAAATATTAAGGAAAGAACGGGTGCACGCGGCTAATGCGTTTGAACGTCCTCCAGCAGTGCTTTGTAGCAAGTGTTAAGACCAGCCTGCCCCTGCTGAGATGGAAAACAGAATCGGGTGATAATTTGCCCTCAGCTTTGGTTCTCCAGCAAGCAGCACTCTTAAAGTGAGTAAGGACTCTATCGCTCTCAGCAGTATGTTCAGTAAACAGGGTTTTTTATCTATAGAAAGACAAAATTATCTATTCAGCACTGTGCATTTCAATCTTTTCATACTGTGTTCAATAGAACACAAACAAAGCCACAGGTGCGCACACACACACACATGTGTGTGCCCTTATTCAACCTCATGGACAAACAAACAACTCTGGCTTGAATGTATCTAGATAGAGGTGAGACACCAGGAAAGTCTAGTTCATAAATGTCTTCGTTGACTTGCATAAAGATGCAAATAAACAATAAAGCTCACACACAAACACGCTCAGGGTCAGCGCCACTGGCCATATATTTTACCCTTCAGACACTGATGCACAAATGCACACATTCAGTATGGCAATTAGACGCCCGTCCTGCAGCCACTGCTGATGCACACTGTGCCTGTAGACACATCACACAGACACATGCTGTTTTATTTATCATCTGATACAAATGTATGTCTGTAGAGAGACCATATCACAGAAAAGCAGTTGCCTAGACACAAGACAATGCACACAAACAAATACTGAAACACATACACAGGTGACATTACTGAAAAATTCCAGGGTATGTCACACTTTGATATGTAATTATAAAACAGTATAGTTTAATAGTTTTGATTCTAAATTTACACATTAAGTATTAATGACAAGTTGCTTTGCAACAAACAGTCTACAGTTTGTATAATGAATTACCTGGAACCGTTTTAATTCCTAATAATTATTAATAATAGGCCTAAATTTAATGGTTTATTAAACAATTGTGTTTTAATCATACTACTGTTGTCACTGTTGTACAAAAGCAATTAGCCAGTCAAGTTTGTGCACTGCCTTGATTTTACTATGGGTACACCCTGCAAAGCAAACATGATTCTGTTAGATCTTCTATAAACTCTATGACTAGTACAACTAGTTTACAGTTCACCTGCCCTGTGAACCAGCACAACACACATAAATGTAAACACAACCACACGATACCCAACAAACCTGCAACAGACATACTGATTATAGAATGTAACCAGACTTGACTTTTACTTGCGGTGTAATTACAGGAATCTCTGTTTGTGTTAAACGATTGTAAATGAGATTCCCCTACAGGAATCTGAGCAAAATAAAATCCCATCAGTCAGGATATTCACATAGCTTCCAAGATTATATAATGACAAAATCTCCCTCTTTCATTTAATTTTGACTGCTTGAAGGGAGCACTGCAATCTCATTTTAAGCATTTTAGATTGCGTCCCTCCCTTTCCAGCGCTTTAATTCAAAACATGTCTGATTCATCTGCACGGGGAATACGGGGCCCCTCGTGCCGCTGTATTGTCAGCACCTGGCATAAAGCTAATTCTGACCCCTAACAGTTCATTTGTCATAGTTGTTTCTCAACCCGAAGGACTGACCCCATGATGACAGTTTTAAACACACACACACACCACGCCAACCGGTCAGGCTGAATTGTTTTCTGAGGACTTGTATTATCCTGCCACATCAAACTCTCTTAGGTCTGCGAGTAACATATTTCAAGAGTCAAAGCAATTTCCACGTAGATGACAGACAAGGATGAATATAATAGCAGAGGAGCTGCAAAGCACTTGAGGATTGTCATTAACAGCAACTGCTTGAGACACGAGAAATCAAACAAGTGCAGTAGTTCCACAATGACAGCTGAAGTCTGGGCTGATTTAATGTTTGCAGTGGCTGTTTTTCAGTATTTTTCATTAGCTTGAGGGGTCAACATAAATCAAGTACGGGGACTGGGGAGAGAAAAATGTGTGTGCGTTTAGTGGGGGTACACAGAGAGACGCGCACGGTAAGAGTGTTCATAAAAGATAAGCTCTCTCGGCTCAATCATGGAATAAGAGAGAGGGCCTTACTATTAAGCAGTACCAACATGATTATTCAACCAGCAACTTTCACTTCACAAATGAGAAATGTCTAGGGGAACATGCAGCAGGAAAATAATAGAGAAGCGAGAGGGCAAAGGGTGAATGATGGATGGAGAAGGAGATTCAACATGGGACAGAGAGGGAGGGCAGGAGATTGACATGCTTTTTATTTGTCTAAACCTTCTTCTATTCCCAAAACAAGCAGCATGGGTAAACATGGTGCGGAGGCACTTACAGAGAAGTACCAAAAAACACTATTAACAGCATGTAATAGCATGATTTTTGGACAATTACCATGTCTTACATTTTTACAATTTACAGTACAATAGGAATCAAGGAGGATTACCACACACTGTACAGTAAATGCCATAGCAGCCTAAGTGAATTTTAGTACATATGGTATACATCAAAGCACCATGATTACAAATGTGCACGAGAATGACTTTGCATTTGTAATCATCAAGAAAAAAGACAATGCCTGCTGCAAACACTGCTGTAAATAACGGAACAGTAGCTTGATTACCGCTTTTCCTTCCTGTAGATAAACCCAACATTTGTAAACCCCTCCCTACTGACCTGTGCACACGGCCTAGACTTGATCTGAAACTTGGACTGGCTTGAACAAAAGGTTGATATGCAAGCAGTATAGTAATAAAAGCCTCCTCCTAACAGTAATGAAATATACAGCCTCACGCATACCCCCATACGCACAAACACACCAGGTGGAAACCACAATGCACAATAAACAATGCAACTGTAGCAGAAGAAAGAACAGAAGGACTTAAGACAAAATAATGCAGGAAAATGACACAGAATGGTACAGAGTTACGGTGACAGACGTTTCAGGTCCAAGAGGCAGATTGGTTCTGAAAAATTAATGACAGAGAACGCTGGGGAGATAGATTGAGGGGAAAGTGTGATCCAAGCACAAGTAAAACTGTAGATTTAATATTGACTGTATCTTATCTCCCCCCCATAATGACTTTCTCTGTCATGACTTCTGTGTCGCTTTCCATCTCTCTGCCATTGAATGCATTACATTATTTATCTTGGCCTCATCTTCTTTAAAACTGTGTGCGCACATTTGTTTCTAACATCCATTCTTCTTCAGCCGATCTGATTGTGTCGATTTGTCTTGCAGCGACGCTATTCTTCAATTTACCAGCTGTCTATCAGGGCCACGCTGAGGGCTGTTATTGATTGGCTGTTGCTGCCAATCACTCTTCACTCCTCCTTTTTTTGCGGCTTGTGATGTTGTCGTCATCAAAAGTATAAATATTACATACGTATGAATTATTAGACGCCTTTTACGTAATCTGTACGTCTGAACCACAAAACTAGCTACACACCAGCTACTTGATTTGACAGGAGTTTGTGTGAGCGCCGTGCGCTAGTCTGTGACCTGCTTAAAGAGCTCACCAGAGACATATAAAACAACAATAAGAACAACAAAAGTGTTTATGCTGAAATACCGATGTTGAGACTCCCAAATGCTTAATTATCAGCATGTTGGGTGTACAATAAAAAATAACTCTAAAACACAATAATCATAGATACTAATGATTTGCAAAGCTGCTTTGAGCATGTGTATCACAAAAATCACTACTGTATACAAATACATGCGGCTCTATTCAATTAGTCGTTCAAGCAACCCACAGATCAGTTGATTTCAAAATCCTTTTGCACATTGTCGTTTTGCACATCCCTACCAGTACTTCTCACCCACTAGTTAATACGCACCACAAATCATGCAGAAGATTCAAATAAAATAATCAGCTGCTCAAATGGAGCCGGGTGCATGTAGTGATTACCTGTCATAAGCTAATTCACTGTAAGCCGCGTGTATCATGCATGCTGCAGCACCCTGTGGCTGCACGCAAACCCACACGGCATCATGTCATTAAAACGGCATCTAAAATCAATTCAATAAGGCGATATTTATAGACAGTTTGAGCATTACATCATCATTCCGTGCTGCTCAGCAGGAAGACGTCAATGAAAGGCAGCAGGCGAGAGTAGTGGATGTCGACCATGACGTTCTGCACAAACGCTGAGAGATTAATAGAGTCTCTGTGTTACAGTTTCAAATCTCGCGCACGCATTGTTGTCATTCATCCATCTCACACAGGGTTTCTGCGAATGTGGTGGGCAACTTTATCCTGACTCTCAGAGGACCCAACCACTTATCTGCTCCAGACTGTTCCATTTACAACAAATAAAGTTTTACATGATAGAGCTACTTCACAGACCACTATAGCTGAGCCCTGCTTAAAATCAGCCTAAGCTCGTTCTCTGGTCTTACACGGTCCCCCAGGCTGGTCTGTTAGCTAGGTTTAGAAGGGGTTTGAGCACTAAGCTGGTCTCTCAGCTAAACTACCACCAGCTGAACAGCAGTTTGGCTAAGCTGACAGACCATCTAGATAGTTTCTAGACCAGCTTGGCCACACTGGAAGAACAACTGGACCAGGTGTGTCCAATTCTGTTCCTGAAGGGCCAGTGTCCTGCAGACTTTAGCTCTGACCCCAATCAACCTCAAGCTGGAGGTAAACACCACAGGACAGCGGCCCTCCAGGACTGAGTTTGGACACATTATATAAGAGAGACCATATAAAACCAGCTACTGTAAGACCAGCAAACCAGTTTAGGCTTCATTAAGGTGTTTTATCTCCAAAAGGATCAATCAAATCACACCAAAAACATTACCAAAAACATGAACCTGTGTTTTCCCCTTAGCAGGGGTTAAAAAGCAATTCACACAAGGTGAATTTTTCTCCCTTCCTCCTCTGCTCTCCTGTCTAAATGCCCCCTAAGGAGGAGAAGTCCAATACAGCCTTCAATTGATTGAAGGTGACTGAGTTTAAAGATTCAGCTTCTGAGAGGAAGCGCACACTATTTGACTGCTGCCGTAGGGAGCTTTACTGAACTGGGTTCAAACTTTAGTGAAGGCACACTAAATTGGCTCTTTATAAAGACCCTCAGGACTTTGTATCCAATAATATTACAAAAGACAGAAAGTTTCTGCACTGGTTTAATCAGAAAGAGTCTCAAGTCCGTTTTAAATGCTAATTTGTATTTACAAGATGTAATGGTTGAAGATATTGACCATGATCCTTGCTTATAGCACAGGCGTTCTGAGTTGTTTTAAAATGCATAAAATTAGATTCATAAGTGAGACATATTAGAGGCATATTAAAGTAGCTTATCACATTAACGAATTAAATTATGCTTTTATTTGCAGACTTTGTTAAGACTTTGTGGTCATAATTTCAAGCCATGCAATAATAACAACCTATTTCATCCACATTTTTCTGCAAGTTAGGCTATTTTTACCTTAACATTACCAAGACACAACCTGTCCAAAGGTTGTTTCATTCAAATTGCCTAACAACCAGATCACAAAAACAAGTTATTTTTTGAAGTGCTTAATATACCATTCAGTATACCAATATACCAGTGTTTTTACAGCAGTACAAAAAAAAACTGTACGCCTGAATCAAAAATGATGGCGATCTAGAGATTTACACCAACCTTTTGCATGCAATATTGATTAGATGGCACTGAACCAGTTTGTAACATAACCTGAGGAAGTCTGGGGCTGAGACCTGATCATCCTGCAAGGTTTTGAACCCATGTCTTTTTGGCTACCAGCTTAAATCTTTGAGCAGTAAGCTACATCACCTCATATTTCAGTGATTTGAACAGTTAAAGGCCAATTACAGATGTGTTTCAGAATACTGTGTTTGTGTGAATGTGTGAGTGAAACAGTATATGTTCAAATGGGAGGTTGAGTGTAGTTCATTTCCACCCCATTGGCCTCTCTCTCATGCCCCCCTGCTGAGCCAATCACAGTACCCTCAGAGACCAAAAGCTCCTACAGAGCAGGCTGCTCTTGTTTTTCTACTGAAAGAAGACAACTTATACACTGAGGCAAACATCTTTCTCTCCCACTGTCCCGCAAATACACAAAAACACTGAAAGTGAAGTTGCTCCAACCTAAAATGTTGATAGCCTGCATCTAAAATTTTTAATAAAAGTTCTGTAAATTATTATTACTTTTTTGAAGTTACAGTTCTAATTTTATAATTATTTTAAACTAAATATAACCTTATTAGATGAAGATAAAATCTATTTTTTATGTTGGAGCAAGTATTCTAAAATGTTATTTTATGTCAATCCCAATATCAAAGTTATGTTGATTTGTATAACACTCTTCACATTATGGTCCAAAGCAGCTTTATATAATTCTGCAATGTTTTTAACGAGGCCACCCTCCTTTGGAAACCGTTTAATGACAGTTCTATATAGTTCTATGATATGTATAATATTATATCATATAATATCAATGTGTTTATTAAACTCTCCAATGCTTTATTAGGAAATGATAGTGTATTGATTAAACTGTAAAAATGTTTGGCAACCGTATAATCCCTCCATAATTGACTGCATTTCTTTCTTGCGTTCCTCAATATGAACAGTTTACAGTGCAGTGGCATTTTGTTTTTTCCAGAAAACAATGGCACAGCATACATAAACAGGAACATAAAGATTCCTCCCATTTAATCCATGAAATGGTTTGGTTGATTCCTCTGAAGGCAGATTTTTCTGCCAGAGGTTTTTTCTCTTGCATCAGACCACACTGACTCTATCCCCTCACAGTCAGACAAAGAGAAAGAGTGGGAGACCAGATCAAGATTCCAGATCTTCCCAGCGGGGATCCAGCTCAGAGCAGCAATTAACGGGCCAATCCGGCCGAACTATCAGCCCCAGTGATCAGCACTGCTAGTCTTCAGGATTTATCTCTGCACAACCGGCCAGCAGTAATACAACTCAGAGCTACAGTCCAGCCAGAGAAAGAGAGATTGTGTAACGGATGAACGACCCGGGTGAAAAGGGGAATCAGAGAGAGAGTGAAGAATGTGGATGAAGGTTGGAGAAAAGAGGTACAACACGTGTCATCTTAAGAGAGGTGTTTGAAAGATTGAAAAAGAAGTTGGAACATCACTATTAGATTGATCTGCTTATCAACACAGTCACCGTGGGGACCGTGGGACCGTGTTAAAAGATGAACCACTCATAGAGAAATGACTAGGAGAACTCAGAATGCTCGTTATGGCGACTGTATGTGGTTACATTTAATTTTTCTTTTTTATGAGGTCTCATTTAATCTTGAATACATTTTAAAAAATTGATTACTAATGAAGTTGCTACAAAAGACTGCATGGCTACAATAAGGATAAGAGATATGGAGGCCAAGTATGGTAACCCATACTCAGAATCTGTCCTCTACATTTAACCCATTCAGGTAGCGCACACACATTGGGGTAGTGAATGGTACCTGCACACACTGCAAACCATAAACACACACCCAGAGCAGTGGGTACATGCCCAGGAAGCAAATGGGGGTAAGGTGCCTTGCTTCCAGACCTCAGTTTCTTCTGCTGACATTGGTAATCAAATCATATGAATCAACAACCTTCTGATTACAAGTCAAGCTGTTTAACCAGTTGGCCACAAATGCACCAATAAGCCAGCCAGGAGTTGTAGGTCTCAGCTGTGTCCTAGCGGTGTGTGCATGTGCTCACGGGTGACATGAGTTTGAGTCCAGCTCACATTGTTTTCAAATCCTGTTCTGCTCCCTTTGCCTCATTATTTTCCATCCTCTCTCTACCCTGCCCGGATTAGGAAAACAAAGACAGTGAACGCAGACAACTCACAAGTGATGGAAAGCCTGGATGACTTTAGTTTGATTGCTAATTCCACAGTGTTATGAAGCAAAGCAGCCTCAAATTCGCTGTGGCTCTTGACATGCAGTTTAATTGTGGAACTTGATGGATGGCGTAAGTGAAAAGCACAGTTACAGTTAGCCACATTTCCTTAGCTCGAGGGCGGCTAAACACACTTCACCGTCGGCGCCTCGGAGCCAAATAAAATGCAATTTCACCCAACCTTGATCCACAACTACCCATGTGTGCGTGTTCCGTGATGTTAAGCGATTGGCTGAGGAAAAGCGAGGCCAAGTGAAAAGCAGTTATCTATGTGGGAGTCTGTGGTTAGCCCTTAGAGTCATTTGAGATCATTATGCACAGACACCTTATTTAAATTCAAAGTGCTCAGAGTTAGTCTTCTCTCTCACACATGCCTGAAGATTGATCTGCCTTAGCGAATGGAAGTAAAAGCATCACCTTTCAATGCCTGGGTTTTATATACATGTTGTATATATTATACTGAATAACAAGTCTTACATACAGTAGCTCTAAGAAAAGTATTTAGACATCTTTGAACATTTCAGTCACACATTAAAGTAAATAAATTTCATTGGATTAGATTTATAACAAGATTTTGCAACTTTTTCTGTAAATTAGGTGTCTTTCAAATAAATGGCACTATACATATATATTATATATAGTATATATAAACAAAGCTAAGAACAGTTAAGCAAAGCTTGACTATATCATGCGTGGGATACTTGCAAACCATTATATGAAAAATTGGCTTGTTTAATTAATACCTTTCATAGGCTGACTGTCCTGAACGGTCAGGATTTGAAAAGGTAAAATTAACACAGCAAGCAAACCAAACGGCTCCAAAAAGCACTGACTGGGGTCAGTTTCACACTGAAGTGATTACCCTGAGACCAGCACTCAGGCAAAATGATCCAGAAAGTGGAATGACTTTGGTTTATTAGCCCCCATCAATATTAAGAGAGAATTCTGGGAAGACAGCCCTATAAACCTCGATCATTACCTGCAGGGCTTGAGGTGCTTGTACTAAAAAGACCTCCAACTAGTCCAAAATAAACAGATCTCTCTTTCTGTAAAGCCCCAGGCTGTACATGTTCTACGGTTGGTTCCTGCAGCCTTATCTACAGGAATGCCAAGCAGATGACACGCCTGAACATGTGAGGCAACCGTCCTCACTTTACCAGCTTCTGATAAATCACATAGTCCTGCCAAACATTTCACATACTTGCATCATGAAAGCCATCGACAACTCAAGGGAGGACGAAAAAAGATAAAAAGTTACTCCTTTACCATAAATTTCTCATTTTGTATTTCTCATTCTGTTTATTCCATCTTGTTTGGTCAGTGCAGGATAGGGGATGGTAGGGGGATGGTGGGTAGTGGGTAATTGGGGGGGTAATTTGGGTACTTTCTGTCTCACACTAAAACTGAAAGTGGTCTCTTTTTGAAACGGACCAATCAAAGGCCCAAATACATCTGACTTTCATTTTTCACCATTTCACGGGACTTTCCGCTGCCTTCTACGCAGGAAACACGTGTACCGCTGTGAATCATCATGCTTTCACAACCATGTCTCTCAGGTCACGGCTATTTCTCCAGCCGAGACTTTAAAGAGATGAAGAGAATGAAAATGACTTTGAAAGAGGAGGGAGACTGGAATGATGCCATTAGGGAGAGATAGAGAAAGATCGAAAGTAGGAGAGAAAGCATGAACAGAGTCAAAACAGCAGACAGAAAAGTCGTTTAAGGTGAAAGTAAAATTGAAAGAGAAACTGATATAATATTATTCCTGTACAACATGTCATACTCTTATTAAACAATGTATAAAAATAGATGTTATATTGTTAATTAAAGGTGCATTAGTACTGTGGAGTATACAAGAACTCAAATTAAAGCTTTGACATTAAATTACATGGTGAGACAGCATTTTGTCTGTCAGGGTGTATGATAAATTAGTCACACTGTTAGTAAAATGTAAAATAGTAAATTGTAACTGCACTTAAATTAAGGTTAATTAAAGTGCAGTATTTTATGTTGTACATTTTACTCCTAGAAAATTCCCCTGACAATATAAAGCGCTTGCACTCTTTCCCTCAGCAATTCTATAGCGATTCACAACTCACGCTCCCTAATTCAGTGCGAGACACATACTATAAAGTTGTCAAGCACAGAGAGAACAAGTACAAGAAAAAATGATCTGCTCTCCGCAGGGAAGAAAGGCAAGAGTAAATAGTTCAGAACTATTAATGTGGGGCCGAATATATCATCATATACGGCACAGTGGATGTGCATGTCTGTTGGTGTACTTGCCTATTCTTTAGGGACAAAATTGTCCCTAGAAGTGTGCTAAATCTGACAAAACCTCCCTTTGGAGACATCCAGAGACGTCCTCAATTAGAAAAATGAATCTAATCATATTGGTATTTTTAAGAGTGGGGTAAGGTTTACTCTGTAGTTATTATAATTAGTGTAGACTTGTAATAGCTAGTTATCTGGTGTAGACTTGTAATAGCTAGCTATCAAGGGGTAAACAGTAATGCACTCCATTACTGAGGTAGGGTATAGATAATATAATAATTATTAATATAATTATTAATAAACCCATAGGTAATTCCCATAGCTGTCTGTGTAGGAAAAAACACTCTTTATCATCACACACACACACACACACACTCTTGTAAATGATCAAACACTAATTGGCTAGCTTGATTGTCATTCAACACATCTCCCTCAAAAATAAATACCTAATTAACTCTGAATTCTGGTTTCTTAAAATTGCCAAATTGCCTGCGTGTATTTACTGCATCTCAACAGCACCTCATCAGATTATTTTGTTTTATAATGGCACACGTCTCTAGGGCATCACTATATCACTATACACACACATAGATTCAGTATAAACATTTCTGCACAGCGAGCTGAGGAAATTGTGTGTATGGATGCCAGTGTTGCATGTCCATCAGAATTCATAAGGCGGTTCCTGCGCAGACATGTATCAATTTCACACTCTGAGACAAAACAGCGAAAGGTCACGCAGAGGCTTGCATTTGAGGCTCGGCACACAGGTATAGATTTAGTAAACACCTGTGTGTGTGTGTGTGTGTGTGTATGTGTGTGTGAATGTGTGTGTGAATGTGTGTGTGAATGCGTGACTAACAGAAAGAAAGAGAGCAAAAAAGGTTGTCAGGGCTTCATTCCTATGAGGCAGAGAAGTGGCCATCAACATGCCTTTCAAATTCTAATCAGTCATTTCTCTCTCTCTCTTCCTGTCTGATTCTTCTCGCTCATCAGCGGCGTCATCAACATGATCATAATAATCAGATGTCTCATCTCTCAGCTCCGTAACACCTGCTGTTCCCGCTCTAACCGCTCACCTCCCACATCCTCTCTCATCTTTAGTTCTCCTCACTATAAAATCATTAAGTCCACTGCATTGTCATTAAAGGAGCATGAGGTACTGTTTGTTTATAGCTAGACCCACTTGGAATCTACAGTATTTGAACCCCTTTCTGCACAGATTGTGGAGGGAAATATGCAACATTCAGTGGAAGGGATTTAAAATATGTGTTAAATAAATCTGACTCAGTAGAAGGCTGAAAATCAAGAGGCAACCAAACAGTTCACCGTACAAAACATATGTGCTTAAAATCAAACACTGAAATGTATGAATAACGTTAATATAATCTTAAATAATATTGACTTAATATAAATATTGTATCTTAAATATGAATGACTATATGGTTATTTACTTTTTTTTAAACAGCGTTTAGCTGTTTTTTTTCTTGCTGTGCTAGACACTATCAGAACAGCCCACCAGTATAACTGGCTTACAGCAATGTATTGAAAACTCTTTGAAATGTGATTCTAAGATAGAAAAACAAACACAAAGGGGCAGAAAATCTGCGAAGTTGTGGATTCTTAATGGGTCTTATTATAATTACAAATGCAACTTTTATAATAACGAGTCATTATTATTCTGATTTACACCATTATCTCCCTTACCACCAGAATTACCTGCACTGCTGATTTTACCACCTGGATTAAATTGCATTAATCAACTCCGCCCTTTCTTTCTTTCTTTCTTTCTTTCTTTCTTTTTCTCCTTTTCTTTTTTTCTAACTATATCTCCTGCCTGCTGTTTCACGTTTGGTCTTTTTGGTCATTTTTATCACAAACCCTAACACTATATTTTCTCCATTACATCTTTTTTCATCTCTTACTTCACCACCACACTTTTTTAAAGAAGCACACATGACTTCTTTGACACCCGTTGCCTCAGCATGTCGCCTTCATTTACTCTCTCTCTCTCTCTGTAGTAATCTCTAATTACTAGTCAGGAGTCTTTTTAATCTGTGGCAAACTAACTCTGCCCCACTCACAGCTTAGCATTTCCATTTCTGAACTTGTGCTCTCTTTTCTCAGTTTCCTTCATGCTAAATCTCATCTCCTCTGATCTTCCACTCATGTTTTTCCATCTCCTAAATCTGTTTATCCTGTCCTCTCATATACGGCATAATCCGTCTCCTTTATGCCTCATAGTCCTAAACATACATGCACACAGAAAGCGGGATAAACTACCGCTTCTGCCTATATGCGCATTCTTCATTTAAACAAACCTCTTCCTCATGGAGCGTTTTAGCAAGTCCTCCATTTATCAAGCAAAATTTTAGCCTCAAACGCTCACTGTTTGGCAGAACATACAGAATCACACACTCACACACACATCTGTGTCCCTCTTACTGTCACTTTTCCATCCCCTGTAGAGGGACATGATTGCTCCCCCCTGGGCCGACACACACTGTGTGCATTTGTGCATATGTGGGTCTCTATAACACCACAAGGCAGTGTGACTGGAAAGCTGTGCTCTAATGGTGATAGATTTTCAGCAGAACGGATGGGGCTCCACTTCAGATAAAGTGGGTCATGTCTGAGAAGGGGCGATGAATTTGCACAGTGCCAAATCCAAATGCATTAGCCTCTCTCTGTTTTACTTAACGAGGCCGGTGACGGAAGCGTCAGGGGGGAGGGTGTGTGCGTGCATGCCGCGTCTCCATTCAAAGCGTGTGTCGGGGTTTATTTGCGTTGGGGTGTCTGTACCTCAGATGGGAACAGGAAGCGCTGATGACTCACTCTGATACAGTAACACAGCAAGCACAAGTATATATTTTACATATTTTTTTGGTGTTGTGTCATTAAGATTTGTTCAGGCTTGGACGATGAAAGGTAACAAAGAAGAAGATATGGAACAGGAAAACGACGTACGCTGTACAAAAAGACCGTAATATGTTACAATCGCAGCTCAGAGTCACAGAACACATTGATCAGCCTACAGTGACACTCTTATCAGCTGCTATAGTGACCGGATAGCTATTCATTGATATAAATTACAGTCTTGATATGTTATTCAATGTTTGAAGTATTTATAGTTAGTCATTTTATTATAGTTTGCTTTGTTAAACATCTATCACGCGGCACAATGAAACTCATTACACCCGAGTATTCTCGAACCTGAGTCCTTATACTAACAACCATTTGGTCAACTTTAAACATTTAAGTACGACGACAAAACGTCGAGTGTGACATTAGATTCAAAACATCATAGTAGACATTTCCTCAAAACTAAACTTCACTTCACTTTTCATAGCCATTTTTGCAGTGACCTCTGACTGTCTTGGTATCAAGGTGATTTTTTGTTGTCCTGAATAAAGTCAGTTCACACAAGAGCCCCGGCAGATTATCTGCAGGTGTAGTACATGCAGGTGACACTTTATGTCATGACTGTGCTGCGGCTCTGACACGATCTACCTGCGAGAGAAATATTTCACAAAACTGCCTCACACAGTCGCTCACATGTGAAAAAAACAACCAGTGTCGGAGGTGGCCTTGATATGCTTCTCCTTTCATGGATAAAAGCCTCTCTGTCCTTCTTAAGGGTAGTTCACATTAAAGTGTAGTGATACAGACCAGCACTGAGCCACTTCAGTTTTTGGCCTTTTTGCCAAATCGCTTATTGACAGCAACAGTCGAAGAGGCTGGGAAACAGTGGGGAGTGACAAGATAGGAGTATGGCAGTCAAATACCAGCTTAAACTCACGTGGCACACATGAGCACCACAGCTGGGGCCGTCATCAGGGGGCCCGAAATAAAGGGACCCCGCTAAGGTCTTCTGAGTTTCTTTAAATTAATTAAACTGAAGATCCCTTTCAAAACTGTAACCGGTGGAAGTCTACTAGAGAATGTTTACTAGGTGCAATAATACAACAGCTATGTTTACAGTAGTCCAATGTTCATAACTAATAACTGAGTTTTCATTGTTGGGATGGGCTAAGTCTCTAATCTGGACTGCTGAGGGTCTATTATCCTCATTTAATGAGATGGCACTCGCTCTGGTAAGGCGCTTACAGCCAATACTACAGCAGACAATAGATTCAGTTCCAGTCTACTTCACTGTCTTCAGATGAAACACACCTGCATGTGTATGTTGTGTAGCTACAAATAACAATTATGCTACAGATCAAATATATTTAAAAACTGTAATAGTTTAAAATTTAGTTAATAATTGCTAATCATTTAACGCAATAACAGGCTCTACTCGCATTAAACCATAATGATGGCCATATGGACATCTAAATGAAACCACTTCTGAATGTGGGCACTTTAAAACACATTAAATCATACTAAATGCGGGTGATTACAGCAGTAAAAATCATTTACATGCAAGTAATCAGAACTTCATAAACTTTGCAGAAGCGTAATAAAACCCATTTAGCAGTAACAGCAAGTTTTGTAATGTGCTTATCTGCATCAGAGTGCACATATCAAACATGTAAAAGTACTATGATAAACCGAATTATGCATTTTAGGAAATTATTCTGTTTAATGTGACTTTGGTGGCATGAACATAAACTTAAATATGGTTGCAACAAGTTTGAAATTGACCCAAAATGGCCAAAAATATGGCTAAAAATATTTATTGCTTATTTTAAAATAATAAAAAAAATTAGCCTCTTTTGTTTTTTGATAACTATGGAGCAAAAAATATCAGGTAACGGCAACATACTGCAGATTTACATTTAATAGAACACAATGATCTAAAATACCTCCCAGAGTGCTTTTGGATAATACAAGCCTATCTGTACCCTACCATGTATTAAAGGAGATGTGTTAGTCTCTCACTCTAACGCATGCAGTACAGTGTGATCTGTTCAGATGCTCTTAATTAGCAAATATCCAAGAAGATTATACTGGAAAATGCAGAAGCAAGTGAAGTGTTATATTTTTAGTATTTTAATTGAATAAACAGAATTTGTAATGAATCGCTCTGACCGCAGTGTTTTTCTCTAGACTGCCGTGTGATGTGCAGTCGCTCTTGTTGTCTGTCGTTACGCAGAGCGATGTCTCGTCTCATCATCTGAACACACGATCACTTTTCCGACAAGATATCATCATAAGCCAGAGAGTTTATATTAGATATGATTAGACCTGGATCATTACACACGCAGGCTGCTTTTTTCGCCCATGTCAAAGCGTCTGCTGTCAGATCTGTTCATGTCATGTGTTCTGTGTAGTCTCAGCCTGTTTTCCTTACTATAGTTTATACATATAGTAATTGACACAAATGTTATATTTTATAGTGCAAGTCATAGCGAATTTGGCTGTATATTTAACTATCTTTAGTCAAGGTGTTTGGTTAGATTTTTGCTAACAATTCAGGTATTATCCACATCCAATTTAGATGGACCCCCTATGAGACATGCTGCTCTGTGGTGTAGTCTACTCATTAGGGCTCAGGGCAAAGAAGGTTGACCTGTAAACATTTTGTCCACAGCCCTGTGAATTTAAACAATATTCTGAAAACATCTGGAGGTGTCGGAGTCTGTACGCTTAACGCTGGGCTACCGCTCCAACAAGCTGATCTTCCAAGACATCTTCATGAATACAGAAAACAGAAAACAGGGGGTAATTGAGAACATAAAAGTACACTTGCTGTGCGGAAAGCGATTAAGCGATTGATCCTGATATTGACGACAGGGCATTGAGAAGAGCTGGCCTTTGCATTCAGCTCCCCCCTTCCCCGTTCTCTTTGTTTCATCTTTCACGAAAAACAACATTGTTAAGAACCGAATCCATTGCAGTGGCAATTACTCCCTGAACACAAAGGACTGTGTTGGTGGAGCTGTTTGTATAATCATAGTAATTTTACCCAGAGCCACTAATAAAGTCTTTCAATGGCTGTCCATCGTCGCTTTTAATTACCTCATGAGCCTCGACATTGATTCTCGTCCTCCATCTTTTCCGCCTCCTTTTCTTCAGCTCAGGCTTTTATTAATATCGCAAAGCAATAACAACTGTGTCACAACCCAGATTTCAGCAGTATAATCAATGGGATTAATTCAAAGACAGAAGACGTGTGTTGCCGCCTCCCTTCAAGGCTTTCTGTTAGGCCCCCTTATTCATACACGAATACACATTAGATTTTTTCTGTGTTTCCTCCCGTTTTCGCTCTCTGCCAACTCTCTCGTCTGAAAAGGGGTTGGTAAAGTACAAAAGGATGCAATTTAGCCCTAAGACAGAGAGAGGGAAAGAGAGAAATGCATGAGGTTGAAGGTGGGAAAAGCAAGGCGAGATGTTGAATTAAAGATAAAAGGATAAGGTGGGAGTGGGTGGGACTAAGAACTTAAAAACCTCTGGCTGGTGTTAATCCTCCCGATGAAACCATGGCTTACCATAGCCAACAGTGTGACAGCATGGAAGTGTGTTAGTGTGTGTGCAGCATGTGGGCCGTGGGAGTGTGTGATGTACTTAAAACTTCAGGCCTCTTGGACTTTATGAATGTAACACCACCATGAGGCATAAAAGTTTGACTCTTTGTGTGGCAGCAAAACCTGATAAATCTGAGTGAGCCCTTCTTTTAGGGACATCCTCTTTTGTAAAAAAGCTACAAAAATAGCAACCTTTTTTAAATTGCAATAATGCATAAAGTTTTTTGATAGGGTTAGGTTACAGTGTGGGTTAGGGTAAGTTTTTAATGCTTATGTCTAGCTGCTTTTAAAAACAATAGAAGTCTATGCAACATCCCCATTTAGATAAGTGTGTGTGTGTGTGTGTGTGGTAGTATGTGCGAGTGAGTGTATTTAAACTCACCAAATACACAAGAGAGTCAAATCTACAACCTGCATTGACCAAACTCCCCTGTGTGCTTTAGAAATGTTCAGTTAAAATCATCATTGTTACTTACTGCAGCTATACACATAACAGAAAGGCTGGATGGTTTTGCTCAGCCGGCATATTTCACAAGTGGTTTAGCTCTTTTAGTTTTAGACTGCAAACCGTTTTACTGGTGGACTGTGGTTTATATTGTTCCGTTTATCCTCTTGTAAAGTGCTTTGTGATGTGAACATATATATCTTAAACCCTGTCAGAAAACCGAGCAACATTTACCCCTCAAACTGATGTACACGTCCATTTTTTACCCTTATAAAGACATATTTATTTTCAAATAACAAAAACAAACCACTTACTTTCTATTTACGTTAAATACTTTAAATAAATCAACTGAAATGTAACTCTAGAGAAAATAACGGGTGTCTTAAATTAAACGCTAATTTCTGTCCCTGATCTTCAAGAAATAAAAAATGTTGCCAGGTTTGACAGAGCGTGACTCACTGACCCACTTAAATGTGTATAAATACATTTGGTAAGTATTTAAGGTATTGCCTGTGGGTGAATCCTTGACAAACAGCAGCACCCCTTGTCAACATTCCTTTACAAGACTGGCAGATGCAAATATCTGTAATATATTCATCCTGTGGTGTTGTGTACTCAGTGCACTGGTAGTGAGTGCGTGAATGAGCCTAAATGGGTATGTGGGAACGCATGAGTGACCTGAGCATGTTGGGAGATGCATTCAGAACGATAATGACGTGAGCTGCACGCTACTGTGCCAACGACCGCTAACACCCATATTACCCACAAACCCATACAGACCCAGCGCTCCGATATTCCCTGATATGCACATAAACCTTTATGTGATCCTGCCTGGCAGAGAGAAATATAGCAATATATAATAGATGAAGAGATAAACTATGCTTGCAGAAAATGAAATAAATTGTGGGAAAAGAGAAGGGAAGTGAGAGATAGAGATGTGTCTGCTTTAGACTCCTCAGCATCACAATAATGCAGAGAGATGAGAAAATTAAAATTTAATGGGAGTAAATAGGTTTAAACGTCCCACTGCTGGGCTTCAACAGCTCCCGGTGGACATCAGCCAAACTGTGCGATGACTTCAAATGCACAGGGACAAAAAAACAGGAAGATGAGTGGAGAGGAAAAGTGAAACTTAGCAAAGTGAGGGAAGTTTGTAAGGAGGATTTGATAATAAAAAGACGGTGATATTAAGTATGACAGGGAATGGGAAAAGATTAAATGAGGAACAGATAAAGAAAATGTCAATGGCAAAAATAGATATGTAAGAAATATCTGCTATAACAAAAATGCAATACTGCACAGATGCATACTGCACACTTCAGCAGGCAGAGAGAGAGAGAGGGAGAGAGAGAGAGAGGTTTTGGGGTTAAGGAAAGTGAAAGAAAGTGCCAAAAAGAGAAAGACTATTAAGGACAGAAACAAACAATAAAGGAAACAAAATTTCCTGTTGAGAAGAGATGGGTGGGGCCTTGCCCCTTAAATGGCCAATAGGATTTAGTTACATAACAGCAATGAACAATGCTACCTGCTCGTCTGGATGAGTCATTAATATTTTAGTCCATGTTCCTGAAAGAGAAAAGATATCCTATATATACTAAAAGTGCAATAAAGTAAAATGTCAAGAACACTAACATATAGATGGCTTCAAGTTAACAGGCAAAGACCAAAAGCCACACAACTCAAATTCTGATTTTATGAGCTCTTTAAGGAGAAAGAGATGGTGGAGGGATAAAAGCATAACAGATTTGCTATATGTAAATCAGCACAGGATGGCCACAGGCGTCAATATGGACACCTGTACTGAGTGCCCTGCTACAGAGCACCTGTCGAACACACACACACACACACACACACACACACACACACGTTCTCTACACAGTACAAAGCATAGCCCACGGCCACTACTATAAATATCACCTTCTTTTGCCTTAACGACACCACATCATAACCTCCCACAAGGAAGAAATGAGCGACCACCAGTTTGAATATGTATATGTCTATGGAGGTGTGTGTGTTACAGATAAAACAAATGAGGAAAGAAGCCAAAAGAGAGACATGGTGAGAAAGCCTTATTGTAGAAACCCTTTATATTAAAAAATCTATACAGATGTCAGATTTGCAGCCTTAGTTTTCTTAGGCGAGAAATAAGAAGCATTTTAAAATGCCATTTGCAGCAAGCTGGAAGAGATTTATAGAAATAGCTCAAGGTGAGGTCTCATGATCAACCTCCCGACTGTGTGACCACATCTGTTTATAGGTGTACAAGTGATGATTAACACAGCCATCCTGTGGGCCATCAACAAGACCTTTAATCACCCAAGCTTCTGTTGGGTTTATTCTTCATATCCACGTACACGCATAAATCTGTGTCTCCTGCTTCCATCCATCTTTGACTATATAAACAATCTTTTTTTAATTATACAATTTCCTGTAGCATGGTGTTGTGTTCCTCAGAGGTTCATTAGCTGAACACATAGATAAGGTGAAGGAGAATCATGGGTAATTAAAGTGGTTCCTCTCTTCCCTACGGTATCACAATCTCAGGTTGAAATTCACTTCAGAAATGAGTCTCACAAATTCATGTGTTTGCAACAAAAAATATGGTTATTATAACAGCGTGCGCAGCAATGTGATTACCGGCAAGGCAGAGGGGACCTGAGTCATCCTACCAGCGTGTAGGAGACGCTAACATTATTTCTCTTTTAGATGAGCTGCGAGATTGTCGAGCGCTCCAGGTTTGGTCTCAGGGGGAGAAGAAACACGACTTTCAAATCTCCCGTATGGCCACAGTCACGCCTCCATTCGCTAAAACCCAGCACTACTTCTTGTGTCTCCTTTTTCCCCCATTCTCATAAGAGCTCCTTAGGAGTTGAGTTCCCGTAATCACCAATCCTCAAGGTCGGCGGTCCGGGATACGTCGCACCATCCCTCGAACCGAGACAATCTCGGAAACGTAATCCATTGTTCGAGAGAGTAATCTCCTGCTATTGGAGCCCGGGGCCAATTCTGCCTGTCAGCCCTGGAAGGACAAACTCTCCGTATCGCGCGAACAACGGGATGACCTTGCAGTCTCTGCTGTGGTTTTTACCAAACAATAAGTCCAAACAACATGGACATTTACCACCTACTAATTAGCTAAGATCTAAGGCTCATGCCCACATTTGTTGTTTTAAGGTTGGAAAACGTTTGCTGATGGGTGGATGCTGCGGTTTTGGATATTGCCACTGGCTGCATGTTACTGGTGCTGTGCTTTTTGGTTCTGATCCAGGTTGGAATTACTTATCATACTAACATCTCCTACTAACATTATCACAGAATGCATCTATATATATTTTTAATTATGTTTGGTGTTTCCTCTGTGGGAGCTCTATTAACTGACAGTCTATGTTTCTCTGAATGTGATCTATGACCCACAACAACAGCGCAGATGACTGAGAAACCAATGAGCAACCAATTAAAGTTGTTTATGTGTCATTGCTTCCAATTTGTCTGTTATCTGGTGGTTTTCAATCAGGTCCTCTTCTGGCATCCAAGCAGCACTTCTGATTTAACACCATGCTGTTGGGCACTCTAGTGAGCATATCAGCATAGAGCAGAAGATTGGGAGGGAAATGTGATCGTGTTTGTAAACACGATGTGTGTAAACGTTCTCCCTCAAACTGCCACTCAGCTCCAGACGGGTGGGTGGCTTGCACTAAAATGTCCTCATTGATCATTTGTTCCCCACTTTGTGCTGCTACCTTGTTTTTGTAGCACTACAGAACACCTAGCTTGTCACTTAGTGTTTTAGTAAACACTTAGTTTGTCTTCCTTCTCCTCTCTCTCTTTCAGTTCTAGATTCTTTCTCCTCAATGTTGTCTTTAATCTTCTCACTGGATATGGATTCTTTTAACCTGCGCTCTGCTGTTGCTCTTTCTTGCCCGAGATCCTTCAAATGCTCATTTATTTGTTATTCTTCCTCCTTGTCGCTGTTCACTCTCTTAAATGGGGTCCGGTGCAGCCCAGCCTCTTACACTTCCCATTCTGCTCCTTTTTACAGCCCATTGAACTGTGCAGTGTAGGTGCCGAGACCTTCATGCTCTCCTCCTTTAAAGAGACAGTTCACCAATAAAATGAAAACTCATTACTTACAAACCTTCACATTCCAAATCTGAATGTCTTTTTTTGTTCCATAGGGGGAAAAAAATTAAATTCCGAAGAGCATTCTGGCCGCTGTTTTCCTCGCAATTACAACAAACAGGGACTAATTCATATTGATTACCTGCAGTGGTGAAGGTCATGTTCATTTGGACATTTTATCCTTATTATTTAATAAATAAATAAAAGAAGCAAAGAAATGTTATTTGATCAGGGGCCATGGTTACCACGGTAACTTCTTATAAGGCCCATATTTAGTCCTTCAGCTTTAACATTTCTAAATAAAACTGTTAAATATTAAGTGAGGAAAACGAGTGGCAAAATTCACTCCTGTCTTTAATTTTCTCTTCTTCTTGCATGAGGATGTGCTCTAGGCAGGCCGACACGTCACACACACACCTGTCCTGAGGAGGGGCTGCTCCCTCCTGTCCTCTTCCCTCGTCCAGAGCCTCATTATCACCTCCACGCTCTCCACATAATGTAATCGGTGCATGCGGCATTAGTCTCCCTCTCAAGAAGCCACAAAGCTGTTCACACACACTCCATCTGGAGCCGGGGTCCATTTTAGTTCTAATGGGCCCTTCATCCAATCAAACCTAGTGAGGGCTTTAGTGCCACTCAAACTCCTGTAATTATCGCAAAAGCCTGGGACCTTTACCACATGTGGGCATGGAACACTCAATGGGAGTCTTGTGGACAGAGAGAGAGACAGAGAGAGAGACATGAGTTAAGGAGCTGTTAAACAAGCATAAGTCGGAGTTTGCAAAGTCATGGCAACACTGTCCCCTATACAGAGGAATGTTCACCTCTGTGGCAATCAACCCCAACATTCACTTTAGTTTGTGTCTCTTTCTCCATCGTTCTTTTCATCTCCTAGAGACTAGTGTTTGATTTTTTTTCTTTCTCTACTCTGCCAAGACCCTGTCTTCTCTGTCTTTCTCATAAGTGTTAAAAATGTTGATTTTTCTGGTTTGAAAGAAAGCAGAACTGAAAGATCACCATAGCTCAGGGCGCAGGAACAATATCGCAGAAGACAGCCAAATAGAAAGATTTCTCATGATTTAGGGATATTGCTGGAGAGCTATTAAACTACCATTTATCTCAGTATTCATTAGAAAATAAAGCCAAATTTCAGACTGATGACAATTTCTATTTGGCTCTCAAGCTGTGAGGCTTAGAAATAATGCTTTGTTAAGTCTTATTCTCAATGCAGAGAAAGATGTAGTCAGGCCGCAGACAGCGAATCTGCCACTCAGACATCTCACAGGACAAGAGGAAGAAAAATTAGATCTGAATCAGTCTGCATTTCACAGCCATGAAAGTTTGAAGCTGAATTATTGACGGCTTATGTCTGGAAAGGTTGCTCAGTCTCACAAGCGACAGACAAAAATCAGGTCCGGTATAAATAGGTACATTTCAATAATTCACATAAAGAGTACGAGCACTTCAATTCCCACAATGAAAGAGCCACAAATCAAAGCAAACTGCAGAAAAGCCTACGAGTGATAACCCTGAAAATAAGGTTATTTAATGGATGCACCGTTCTGAGTGTGTTTCATTAGAATAATGGTCTTTATGTTCTTTTGAGAGACAGAAAGAGTGTTAGTTTAATTATAGTGCTGCTGGTCTTAATAACATCTGTATGTGACATGACCAAGCGGCACCTGATTCAGTTTGTCTGTCATTTTAAACGGCACAGTCTTGCACAAGCCATCTATTACTAAAGCACTTAAGCTCCGAAATGAAACATTAAGAATCGCGTCTAATGTGGATGACCGTGGGCAGGCAATGAGAACGCAGGAGAAAATTAAAGGAGTGTCTAATCAGTTGAATCAGATTGGAGATAATTACGGTGAAATACAGTTAGTGAGGCACGCCACCTGCGACAAACCCAGCCCGCATGACAACGCCGTAAAAAACAGCGATAAATTCATCGAAACCCTATTAAATTAGGCGTATTTCTGCACTTATCCTTTGTGAGAAGCATGCCGAACACATTCGCAAAACTTGGGCCTCTTATGACTCCATGTAGGAGAGGCAATTTTAGGATCTAAGCAGAAGAACCCAGTTTCGATCTTCTGGGATGTTATGTAACGGCAGGATCTATGTCTCTAAAGGAACATCTGTTTATATAGCTCTATAAAATATGCAGTGTATTAAAGTGATAAGAGAAAGCCAGGTAGCCGTGTTAACAGTTCGCCGCCAGTTCTGCCTCTGTGTGTATTTCTAAATGCGTGTGAGCCTGGATTCAGGGTTTACTGTGAAATTCAAGAAAAAACAGAAAGGAACCGGAAAACATTACCACACGTCTTTTTTCAGCACACTGGTAGGAGGTGGTTCTATTAAATTAAATGTCAACATTTTTATTTTACAGTGGGAATTACACAACCATAGGCTAGAATCAAAGGATAAAGCTTGGCTTAAGATAAAGGTTTCTCATGGCATTACAAAACAAAGCGTCAAGACAAAATACCAATTTCAACATTTTGTGCAAGAGAAGTACAAAATAAGCTAATCCTGTAGCTTCTACCTTTATGATGCAAGAGCTGGTGGAAAACCACCTAAAACTGCTGCAGAGCTTTCCTGTTTTTGCATTAAATTATACATTTATGGGAATCCCTGCACTGAGGCTATCTGTGATTTGAGATCTGAGAAGCTACTTTGTTGTTTTACAAATAAGACTAATAAATCAAACACTGCATGCCTCTGTATTTCCTGTATAGTTAAGCAATGGCTGTTTCTTAACCTTTAACCACAAAAAGCTGCATAATAAGGCAACTACTATAACTGTAATATAAAATTGCTTTCTATTTGAATGGAGGAAAGCTCCTTACAAATTTTCTTAAACTGCACTGCCATTTTTGTAGTGTGGTTCCAATTAGGAGGCAATTTGGCCCTCCAGCAAAAGCAACATTGACAGAGTCCCAACAAATGATGAAAACAGATTCAAACGAATGACTCTCATATTGCTTGCCATCGAATAAACAAATAGAGATGATTAACTGTGCAGGCCCAATGAGAGCCGCAGTGATGGGAGAGGACGGGTGCAGAATGCAGCATGCAGAATGCGACTGGCGCAGTTGCAGCCATTTACTGCGTGTGTGTTCATGTGTGTCAGTCACAAAGCCTTGCAAAAGGCTATGCACAGAGAAAAGAGAGAGAGAGAGAGAGAGAGAGAGAGAGAGAGAGAGAGAGAAAGCAATGAGAGAGCAACAAACAGAGGAAAAGGGGCTCAGATGGAACACACAACATGAGGCTGCAGGCTTATGCCCAAGGGAGACACACACACAGTCACTGTTCCCAGTACATTCTGAATTTGCTTTTGTGGTGGGGGGAGACTTCACACACACACAGAGACAGGTTTGTTGCATTATATTAGTGAGATCTCATAGACTGTCATGTGAAATGACATTTTCCATCCTTTAACCCTCACATAAACCATGATGATAATATTAGCACAACATGGTTTTGTTGATTTTATAAATACTTATAATTTAGTCAAATCTCTAAATCTCTATCTACACACGTCTGTTTTTTATCATGGTCCAGACTGACTTTACTGACTTCTATGTTTTCTGTTTTTTATAACATTTTCTATCCACCAACACTGTACCTCACCCTCAAAGATTTCTCCATTTGTAGATTTCTGTTAAGACATTTGTTCATGTTTAATCAGTAATTTTATAGGCACATAAACTTCTAGATAACTTCTATTCCATATCTTTTCCATCTCTGTAAGAGATCCAGCATTGACATTATGTCTCATCTTATTTTTATTATCCCCCCACCCCATATTTACATTATTTATACTCTATTCCTCCTTCCAATCTCTTTATCAGTCTGCTTCAGTTGGTATACAAAGATCATCTCATCTTAACCACATCCCTCTTTCTCCCTGTTCTTTCCTGCCTCCTCGCTGGTTAATTAGTTCTTTTTGGTAACAGGAATGTATAGGTGTGAATCTGGTATCAAGTCTCTATTGATTTACATGATGGAGGGGTGTGAAAACCTCCTCTCCACCTCCCTCCTCCTCTCTCTCATCTCCCCCTCTTTGCTCCGCTCTCACCTCTTGTCACTGGAGAGATTAATGACAGTCATCTCCTTAGCTGCCTCTTGACCTCGAAGATCCAGATGAACAGTCGGTTGTACCATGTGAACATCCATGTTCAACTAACATACATGTTCACATGGTAAACATACACTAAAAATTCCACACACATGCTAACGTACGTCATAATCACATATAATGAGAGTATCACTGCGTACAGAAAATTGCATCTACGTCTTCAGCACCAGATCCTTAAACAAGCACTACAAACCCACTTATTAGACATTGTAAAACAAATAGTCTCACAACCAAACCCAGAAACCAGACCACAAACAGCAATTGAATTTCAATAGATAAATGCTTTTAGAATTTCAACTAGATATATATGCTAATATTGTCAGTTTCCATAAACCTCAAATAAATATGGAGTGCAAGTGAATAGAGGCGCTACCGTCGTGCGTTTTTTCGCTTTCGTTTCGCTTTCTTTTTCTTTTTTTGCTCGTGCTGCTTAATAATTATTAATTTGGGGCTCGTTTCACACACAGATGGCACTGCCTGAAAAGAAGACTTAAACAGCCAGCTAGTATCCAAGACACTCTTGTCATCCAAATCCCAAGGCAACAGCAGATGCACTTTACATGCGATGGCAAGCATGTAAACACGCGGCCCGTGTTGGGATTTGCTGTAGACAGCAGTGTGATGCTGCGATGGGACAACTAACCCCTGCGCAGAGAAGCCCTGGATTCCTCTAGTCCATGATGACAGGTAAATGCGCTCTACTATTGACTGTCGCAATGGACCACAGCACAAGTACACCTCCGGATCTCCACGGTTCGTGCTGAAACCCCACAAAGAACACCGGCAAACGTATACACAAAGAATAGGGACAGTGTTCGACATCTAAACAACGAAACGAATTAGAACAGTGTCGACAGAGTACGCTGTAAATTCTAATATTATCTCGTAGTCTATTCACGACTACGCATATATGGCTACGCGTATACACATAGTTAATTCCATTCAGTTATTGAGCGAACTCCCTTTATAACTAGAACCTGCGGAGTCAGCAGAGGTGCAGGTGGGTGACGCAAACTACCGACAATAATAAACGCCGATAACGTAAGTAGCCAAATTACACATATAATCGCGGACAATCTAACAAACGAAAACAGGAAGAACTTTCAGACGAAAACAAATTCATTTGCGTGAGCCGTTTTACTTTTGCACAAACACATTTCATGATCCAAACAATTTCTGAAAATGGAAACACGACTTCTGCCACACTGAATGATGCCCGTGTATCATCGGACACTATTAAATCGTGATCGTCCGGTGTGCTGAATGCATATGATGCAGCCGATGTATCTACCCTATAGCGTTGCCTCACGACGTAAAGCAATAGCAGAGAAATAGTTCTCTGCATTCTTATTCCTACGTGTCTGGTAGGTTAAACTCAAAAGTGTTTTGTATACGCTAAATAAATGTTGTTCTTACCTGTATGCGAGCAGGACAGGAGCAGCAGGAGAGAAAGAGGAGCGCAATACTTCCAGAAAGAAGAAAAAGCCATCATGGATGTAATTCCGTTCTCTCTGTTAATTCCTCTCCCTTTGTCGGGAATTAGAAAAACATGAGCGCGCAGGCTCTCACCTACGAGGCTTTTCTCAACTCCACTGTTAGCTGGGATCTTTTTGTGTTACATACTAATTCTCACACACACTCAATCTCATACACTATCCTGAATGAAAGGTGGAAATGTAGAAAGGCCGGTTTTTCTTGGGCTCACCCACAACCAATCGGATTTGACAATGACCGGCGCACACCCAATTATGGGCGGGGCCTGAATAATATTCTAAGACAAATAGGCGTTTGTTATTATGAACAAAATACAATGTGCAATAAACTGTATGCATAGCACTGTAACAAGATGTACAACACAGTCTGTGCTTTTTAATTATAATGATCTGTAAACTCAAAATGAACTGTTTGTTACGTAACATTATGAATTACAACACCTATTAAAACCGTTTTGAACGACTTTTGTTGCATTTCTAAAACGCTGTATATAAATAATTCGAATTTACTGGAAGAACGACTTTTTAATTAATATCTTTGTAATGTGAAAGTTGAAGGCGACGGCGATAATGACAGTTTCGTTGATTGGATCATTTCATGCAAAGAAATTAGAATGTTATTCATTCAACTATTTGACACAAGACGAACAGAAGCAACACGATCATTAGCGGTCATGCTGGCGTAAGTACGACTTTAACAGCTTTCCCCCAAGATCAGTTTACTGGCGTAATTAAAACAGAAAATAATTTATTAATAATTGGAAGTTCATTGTTTGTGTTTAGCGACACCATCTGATAGATAGGGGAATAACAACGAGCAATAAAATGCATATGGTTGTTTACGTAGATGTCAGGAGAAACATATATAACATATATATATTTGCCCAGTTAATTACACCTATAAAAACATCTGGAGAATTACGCTCACAGTAAACTTATAATTCAACACCCAGAATGTCAACAACTCTCTCTTATTATCGAACTGTTTATCTAACCGTTTGATGCAACAAATATAGAGAAGTTATGATCAAAAGCGTTTGTTTACTGTGGTTTATAATTTCCAAGCACACATCAAACTTGTTCAAAATGTTTGGTCACAGCATAAGTAATTTGTAAACAGAAACATTTATACAAAGGAAACCATTTAAATGAGAAAATAGCTGTGACTGTTGCGAGCACCTGCTACCTTTGAGAACCTTGAGACGTGAAATATTATTTTCACACCTCAGTGTTTTCAATTTCAATTTGCAGCTTGTGGCATTTCGAACTGAAATAATTATGCAGCAAATGAACTGGTTTTGATGTTTGAAACCTGCAAAAACTGGCAACTGTTTCAGAGAAATGTTTTATGTGA
>JAZGTI010003038.1:0-13865 GCA_036877585.1 Botia kubotai
CTCCTCCAGGAACACAGAAAACACAAGCCTGTGAAACATCTCTCTAATGTATCAGACTACACAACAAACGCTCCTTCATGTGCTTGCCTTCTTCACAGGAACATGTAGAGGAACCCTAAATAAGATGAGCTGCATGTGCTGATATGAGCTGAGAGTGGCTTTCTTCTGGCCCAAACCTCAGACGTGTTTTTTATTATTTATGGGTTTAATACGCCGGTGTGATCTGTCTTGTTGTCTGACGCCAGGTGTGTGAACACAGCTGCTTTAGTCTTGTGATAAGCTGTGTATATACACAGAACCTGAACCCTCAGCTCTGAGCAAACAAGTATAATGGTGTTGGCAGCTGGATCCGTCGCCCGTACCCGAGCGCAGTGTGTTTGTGTGAGTCTCTGCAGAAGCACATGCACAGAAGTGTGTATTTTGTTCTGTATTGGGGTCAACATCACATGGAGCTTTTGATTAGCTGCAGGTGTGAATCTTGTGACCCAATCATATGTGGTTCTGAAAGTGTTCACAGCTGTGGATCCAGCTGGCATCATGTGGGACAACAGAAATAAGAGTTTTATTAAAGTTTTATCAAGTCAACAGGAAAAGCCACAGTCTATATTAAGACATCAAAAAATAGATTTCAGTAGATCTGCTGACAGATTTAAAAGCAAATTATGTATATATGTATGTAAATCTTTTATGTAATGATGAGTTTTATAGGTTAAGACTCATTGAACAATTGTAGACAAACTACGGTTTAGATGTAAAACACAAGAAATATGTGAGATTCTGCACCATGTTTCCACTGAGACAGCTTCATATTCTCTACAGTCACATCCTCATTCTTTCTCCTCCCCTCTTTACCTCACAACCTCCTCCTCTCAGCTCCATATGTTAACTACATCCGTAAGGACCCTGGAGCCCCCTGTTCTCTCACTGAGGCTCTGGACTACCTGCAGGTGGATGTCTTGACAGACCTGATGGAGAAAGACCACCAGTTAACCAATCGAAAGCAGCCACCCAAGAACAAACCCCATAATGTCACTGTGGTTGCTATGGAGGGCTGTCACTCCTTTGTCATCGTGGACTGGGCACGCCCACTGAAGGATGACATGGTATCAGGTGAGTGAGTGGTTTACTAGTTCACTAGTACAGTCAGCAGAACAGGATAAATTGCATGTGCGTTCAGTCAACAGGGAGAATGTAGTAACATTTTAATTTTACTCTTCACACCTGTGATTTCACAACAGTCAAGTTTTACAACCGTCAATTAAATTAGTAACATCTCTTCATAACATTTCTTTATAACATTTCTTCATATTGAAACTTTAAAACTGCTTTATCAAGCATAACAAATGTGCAACCATTTGTTAAAAAGCACCAAAAAACAAGCACAGTAATCTATGACGTGCCCATTTTCCATCTACAGTGTGTAAAAAATATAGTGTGTAAGTGCATACAGCTTTTCACAAAGCATATGAATCATGTCTAGATCTGCTCAACAGCGACAATGGAAAGAAGATTTACAGCCCAAATCATTAACCGAGCCAAAATCACCAATTAGCTAAACAAATACATGATGTGATCTGGAAACTATCAAACATTCACTGACATTCAGAGCTGTAGACAGTTTACTCGCTAGATTTATTGGATATTACACGATATGACAAATGAACTAACACAGCAACCTCCATGACTATAAAAACAGATATTTGTAGGGTATGTGGATACTTCTCAGTTCATAGTTATACCCCAATGTACAGTTTTCTCTGTAGCTCACTGCCTACACAGAGCCTGCAGTTATAATCTATTCAACAGCATTTAAAACTGCATACAGTTGTACTGCATATATTCCTTATACAACATTGTTTTCATAGGAAAACATATACAGGGAGGCAAAGCCACAGTTAGGGGCGTGATGTGTGAGGAGGTGTAAATGCAACTCCTCACTCCTCAATGATAAAGATGCTGTGATGAACAATCACATGGCTATTCAGGGGGAGCGTGTGACTGATGTCTTTTAAAATGAAGTAACGAAACATCTGAAATTGTTCACAAAACACATTTCACGGGCCCCGTTATATTATATAACTGATAAACGTGATAGCAGATTTGCTTTCTCGTGCTCATTGGATAATTTTATCTTTCCTTCACTTCCTTTATAACTTCCTCCCTCGTTTTTTCTTTAACAGCTGCACTTTCTACGACACCTCTGTCTGTTATATTAAATAATGGAAAATACACACGCGGCTGTTTGTAGCACATCATTAGCCATTGCACGATATAATACAGTGCTGGGATTATACTGAAGAACATCATTCAGCGCTCTGCCTCTCTGTTTTATAGGCTACATGGTGTACAGTGCATCTTATGATGATGTCCTAAATGACAGGTGGTCCAGCAAAACCTCGAGCGGAACACACCTTGCTGTAGAAAACCTCAAGCCCAACTCCAGGTGCGACTCACACAGACCACACGCAAATACAATGATGTGGTAACGCTTCCTTGAAACATAATACTGTTTACAATACTCAAAAATAAACTCTGTCATCATTGACTCACCAATGGAGATTAAACAGTGATCATTTGTTCATCCCTGGAACAGAAAATCCAGCGCGACTCCTAAAAGTGTATATTCTTCGGTTAATAAAAGCATTTATTTATGTAGACACTTTTCAGTACACTTCCCAGATCCCTTTGCATGTTTGTTTGTAAAATATTTTCAGTAATTTGTGTTTTGAGCTACGAATAACAGTGCAGTACTCGCGATTCCATTTGACACACATTTTAAATCAATTCTGTAGAATTCCACAGATCTTCTGATTAAAGTCGGTGCAGGAAATGCATGAAACATCCATGCATTCTGTCCGGGCCTGCAGATGAGTTACTCATGCATGCCTAAACGCATACAGCTGTGTGCAAGCTGCCAGGTTTGATTGACATTTGTTTTGGACACTTTCACAGGCAGGCAGATACACTGTTACCTGCATCACCTGAAGAGAACATAATGCATAACATGCAGCTGTTGCAGATGTTGTCAGAGTTTGTTTGGGAACGTGGAGATGAAGATGTTTTTTATTCTCCTCAGGAACTCATTTAAAAGTCTCTGTTATTACAGCCTCTGCGCTGAGCTCTGTGACTGACAGTTAATAATGAGTTCTATCATTTGCTGTAGATACACACACACACAATAATATATGGTCAAAGTGACAAGGAAAAATGATAAACACACCCTCTTTAAATAATCACAGTCCATCTCCTCACTCTCCCTCTGGCAGGCTGACTTTAATTGTCAGTTTTTCTGTATTTTGGTCAGAGTTTCCACGTGGCGGTTCTAATTGAATCCAGCAGTGCTGAGTTTATGTCTTTAATGGGTCCCGAGTTAAATGCAGTGAAGTGTGACTTTACTGAACTCTCACTGACAGAACAGAAGGCTGAGAGCAGCTCGTCCCCAAACACTCTTCAAACGACATCAGTGTCGTTATCTTTCATTTCTTTATGTGTCTAATTTATCCTTCAAGGTGAAGTCTGTCTGTTATTTGTCAGATTGAAAGATCTTTCTTGGTGTGCTGTTCTCCTGATCACACAACCTCCTCCTGTTCTATTCATCCAGTCTTTCTTTCTACCAGAAGCTCAGTGTTATGATTTTCCATCACGAGATTTTAACCCTTACCTTCTCTTTCTCAGCGATAGCGTTTGCTTCTCAACTCGGCTGTGTTTTAGTTTTTTATGCACATATAGTTTTCACATCACATGACTCTCCTGGACAGAACGCTTGTTTTCATACTGTAAATATGATTTTATACGGTCACAGTTTAATTTCTGTTCTGTTTTTAGGTATTACTTCAAAGTTCAAGCAAGAAACAACTTCGGTCTGGGGCCGCTCAGTGAAACACTAACATACATCACAGAGTCAGGTCAGCCTCTTTTGCGTGATGCTCATTAATATTGCTGGATTCATAAATGCTCATACCTCAAACCAAACATCTGTTTTTGTTTATTTAGATGACCCCCTTCTCATAGAAAGACCCCCAGGTACGAGAATAATCCTCCCTGTTTCCAAGCTAGAAATGCTTGTCATAACAAGTGTCATTGTTCCCTTTGAATAATACTAACGATCTGTTATACCCTGAAACCTCTTCGTCTTCATTCCCTGTTTAGGTGGAGAGCCAATCTGGATTCCCTTTACATTCCGCTATAACCCAGCACACAGTTCCTGTAAAGGAAGTCAGTTTGTCAAGCGCACGTGGTACAGGAAGTTTGTAGGTGTTGTGCTCTGCAACTCCTTGCGCTATAAGATCTTCATGGGAGACGGACTGAAAGGTACAGACCCTATTTCTCTATTGATTGACAGTATTTACATCTCTATCAAATTGCATCGCAATATATTTAAAACGTTAATCTAATGCTTGCTTACACCATTGTGCCTGTAATCTGAAACAGTCTGTTTCTGGAGTGCTGCTCTTGAGCCTCAGAACGCTTCAGTCCAGACCACAGTTTTCCTCCGTTGAAAACAATGCGCTGTCTGTGGTTTGGGTCTTTGGGGGAATCTCAAGCGAGGTCTGTTTTCCACCATTTCAGAAACATTCTACAGCATTGCTGATACATTTGGCCATGGAGAGGACCACTGCCAGTTTGTGGACTCCTATTTAGAGGGAAGGACAGGACCACACAACCTCTCTCTCTACCTACCCACAGCTCAAGGTACCGCGCATCTGAGCATGCTCCAGTGCAGCGTGTCATGCATTGAAGCTGTACTGACATCTGTTCTGGTGCTTAAATCAGACATCTGTACTGATGCTTAAATCAGACACCTGTACTGATGCTTAAATCAGACACCTGTACTGATGCTTAAATCAGACACCTGTACTGATGCTTAAATCAGACATCTGTACTGATGCTTAAATCAGACACCTGTACTGATGCTTAAATCAGACACCTGTACTGATGCTTAAATCAGACACCTGTACTGATGCTTAAATCAGACATCTGTACTGATGCTTAAATCAGCATGTAACAATGTGTTTATGTGGATTGTAGGTTATCATCGTTCATATAGACAAGAGCCAGTGAATTTCGGGGCCATCGGCAGGCGCACACCACATCCATTTGTAGGCTGGTATGAGTGCGGCGTTCCAATCCCAGGGAAATGGTAACAGATGGAAACTCCAAGAGGACATTTCCACAGGCAGTCACATTCCAGGTGAATGTGTTCTCCTGTATTTACAGCCAATCACAGAGATGAGTTACTGCTCACCATGGCAACCAAACCTAAATCATATAGCAACTGTTTCTGATGGATGGAATGTAGTACATTGAGTGGCACTAACATTTCTGCATATTCCACATCAAGCACTTCTGAGTCGGTCTGTATGAGGACACTGCGGCATGTGTTTATTAATTATAACTGTTTCACATTCGACTCAATCTGAAATATTTATCTTATAGTACCGTCAAAGAATCCTAAAGTTTAGGTTACTTAAATATCAAAGCACAAAATGAAATGAGACATTTCTGGCAGACTCTGTGAGTGATGTTTGCTGTTGCTGTTTAATACTTGTTGAAATGTTGAACTGTTTTGTATCACCCTCTTTTTGACCAAAGGTTTTCACGGAAGTATCGTCCATATAAGGGCAGGTGGAAAAAAATATTTTATGTGCTCAGGAACAGTTAAAATATGAATAAAGGTGCTTTAAAAATGTAACTTCACCTGTCATTGATTCACAATAAGGTGCTGCAGACTTCTGCATGTTTGTGGTTGTTTACCACATAATATTAGATGGAAATGACTGATCCTACCCATCTAAATCCATTTCAGATGAGGTGTCGTAGCAATAACCCTTTATTATGACACGTGATTTAACTGGCCAATCAGGGACTGGCATGCAGTCACATGTTCTGAGATTGTTATAAAGGTGTCATATTGAGTCTCGCTTTGCTTTATTTGGCATTCGCTCACAATCCTCTTGTCTGAGGGATCTTTTGCTCCGTTTGGTTGTGTGATGGTTATTTTTCAAGAACAGGTTGTTATGACAACAACATCTGAAGAGGCCAGATCACAAATCAGTGTGAAACACAAGAGAATTAAACTCTCATGAACTATTAATATAAACTCACTAATATAAACGTTATACATTTTCTGTAAGAGTCTTTAAAGATAATGAGTTTGATGTGGGTTAGTTGCCAGATTCATACATGAGAACTGACAGGACAGAGAACAGAACACTGAAGATGAATGAAACCAGGAGGAACACATCTGCTAAAGACCTTAAGAGAGAGAGAAAGAGAGAGAGAGAGGGAGAGAGAGTAGCGTGCTACAGAACAATATATCGTGGTAAATATGTTTACAAACATAGATGATGTCATTGTCTTGGAACATGAGGAAAGTTTGAGCAGAGCAGGAATGATGTCATGACAACAAGCACACAGCAGACATGTTTACTTACAGCTCCTTTAAAATAAACTCCAATAAAATCTCTCAACTAAGCGGAACAGAGAGGACGGCACAGATCACAAGAGACGTAACTGCTGCAGATTTTGTGTATTGAAGCCAGTCAAGCCACTGACATGAAGCAGAATCTCGACTGTTTTCCACATGCTAGCTGTGTGTCTTTTATAAAAGTAGGCTGTGTGTCGCTTGAGCTGGAAAATGTTAGCACTCATTCTGAGAGAATTGAATCATTGATGACAGAGAAAGAAAGATGATGAGAGACACAAGCGATCCATCGTCGCTGATGTTTTACTCATCACTCTTATCGGTTGTTGATCAGTTAAGATATTTTGAGTCATGTTGCCGAGACGCACAATTACATTCATTATGTCATTCATTCATGATCTCTGAGCACTCTGAAACAGTGTACTGCACCACGCAATAAAACAACATGTGTTAACACTTTAACTGTTACTGTAATAAATACTCGTTACTGTCATGTTATTGTGCTGTTCGTATCCTGAGAAATCAGATAAAGAATTATGATGTACTATAAACTGCACAGCAACTGGAACACAGAATACAGACTTTATCCAAAGAACTAAAAATCACTGTTATCTGATGAAAATAAATCCAGTAATGTTTTGCTGAAAAACTTTCAGTTTGATATATTTGACATTGGTGTAATCCACATGTGGGGAGTAATCTCCACCTGTCTTCATCTTTCTGATAATATCTGTATATAATTACCAGAATGAGTTTGTGCCAGGAGTTCTGTCCTCTGTTCACTTTCAATTTTCAAAACATGATTTATTTTTTGAGTTTGAGTCATGATGATTATTTTAGCAGTTCATTATGGATTATGGGCTACTGTCATGAGATCATGACCACACAGAAAAATATTCTGGCTTTCTATAAAGGAAGATATCCCCCTTATCTCTGATGTTTAGCTGGTTGACTGCTTTACACTAGTCTTACTAGTTAGTCATCAAATCTTTTTTCTTTAAGACTGGTTGAGAAAAGAAATAACTACATTCAAGTCAGTTGCATAAAAAGTAGATCTAAGGTCTAATTTGAATCTGAAAATACTGATTAGCCCTAATTGCGGGTTGACTAGCTGGTGCTGATCAGACTAGTTCTTAAGACAATGTGTTAACTTACCGGCTATGTTTATGCAACTGGCTGGAGTTTTCAGAGTTAAATCGGTGTAGTTTACTTTCAACAGGCATCTGCCAGCACTGGAAAAGCATCTGAAAGCAGTCAGATTTTGTTGTGTGTACAGTGTGTTTCAGTTAGGACACATGAGAGAGTGTGTGGAGCTGCACACTGAAGCACTGTTGATGAGACAGCTTGACTCGAACAAAAACACTCGAGATGAACTCAGAGAACTGTATTACATCACAAATCAGATGTGCTGCAACACGTACAAAACACACCATAAAATATAATAAAGCTGTAAGATTAAAGCATACAGTATGAACACGAAAGGCTTTGTGTAAATGTTTAAAATATTAATTTATGGCTCATTTTTAAGAAATGACACCTGATACTTTTCTGATACTTGTATGACTTAATACAAGTATCAGAAAATAACATTTAATAACATGCAAAACTTTTAATGCAACATTTTCTAATTTTAGAAGCGTTTATGATCCTCATTATGATGAACGATCATTGAACAGAGACAAAACACACTGTATGGACAGATGTATAATCTGTTGATCTGCATCATCTGTTGACAACATGACTGTGATTCATGTTCACTGTATGTTTAATTTGATCACTGCATTTCTTTGCTACCTGAAATACAAATTTGACTTTTCAGTGGAAAATGACTCCCAGGTTTTTTGGAACTCCTGGAATACCTGAGACATGACGATGTTTCTGGAGTTGCTCCCTCTTGAATTTCATTTTTTTCCCTCGCCAAGAACCTGCCAAACTCTCCTCAGTGTCACATGGAAAAGTTGTCATACCTCAGCAGATGAGATGTAAACATGCAGGAGAGAGCAGAACCCCATCACTCTCTTCAGTCTGTAGCTCAGAGACAGCACACTGGGGCTCTGGAAATCACATACCGTCATGATTCAACGTACATTCATGTATATGTGTGTGTGCTTTGGCATGGTTTTTGTACAATTACCAGACAGTGTCTGAAGGTTTCAGTAATTACTCCAGCAGCTCTGTGACACCGTTACATAATCTGCTGTCCACGTGCACATTTCAGCTGCTGGACACATGAGGCAAAGTCCCACCCATGTGACAGAACTTCATTTGTTATTGTGTTTGAGTGGAACCACAGAAAACTCCATGTGACGAGAACTGCTGCGTGTGCAAAAGTGTGGTTTTATTATTTTAAATATTGAAATATTAAAGACGATTCTTATGGTAGAGGAAGTGACATTCATACAAGCGTCTGTTTCAATATGAACAGAGCTCTTGCAGTGTGCAGCCCTGAGCAGAGGGACACATGAACACCTGGACTCAGAACATCACCCTGACTGCACAGGCATTACATCAGCGCTTCAGACTGGGGTCGTGGACCCCCAGATGGCAGTAGAGGGGTTTGTGGAAAATGTGAGAAAATTTCTGAGAAAAAAAGATTGCATTTATGCATTGCATCCGTACAGTTACTGGAGCGTGACTGTTTGTCAAATACACACCCACTGAACAACAAAAGGAGTGAGTCACAATCATTTCTCTGAGCAAATTATTATTGATATTTCTGGAGAATCTTTGACCTCATTTCATGTTAAGGAATTCTGCATTGGCTTTGTTAACAATTTCATTTAATTAGATGTCTGTCTGTCTAATTATCTTAAATATCTCACTATACAATACAGTTTTTACAGTAAAGAGTTTTTAATATCTTCTGAACAGAATTATTCACTCGCTGATGACATCATACCAAAACCGTCGGCCAAAACCATCAGTTGTTTTAATGACTGCATCTGAGTTTGGATGGAAAACTGCTATGCAGTCAGAGGTCCCCGGAAAGCAAATTAACAGGCTGATATTAATATTACGTTCATGCTGTAACAGAGTTCTAATATTTATGTCTGTTTGAGACGGGTGTGTTTGATCACGTCCTTCATTCCGAAGTTTCCTTTGTTCACAAATCCCAACATGGCCGAGTTACCATGGCAACATCATCAAGAGGTAAACACTTAGAGAAGGATGAAGTCACACGTCTAAAGTGTTGTGGCAACATCATGTTAGTTTTCAAGCACCATCAGAACACACTCAAACCGGCTGAAATATGAGACTGACAAATGTTTCTTATGACAGGAAAACGTGGAGTTTTGAATAAAATAGCAAGAAAGGAAACTAAGAGCAGACAGGTGGTCTTGCCATCAATGGCTGTTTATTTCTGTGAGAAGACACGAGAAATCTATCAAGCAATTATGAAAAGAAATAAAACGTATTTCAGCTGTAAATAACAAAACCGTGTGAAGGGAGGGACCAGATTTCAAACAAACATAGATAAGAAGAACGATCCTGAAAAACAGAGTCAGTGTCAGAAAACCAGTAGCAGACAGATAGGCTGGTAAAATGATGGAGGAATAAGTGTCAGTATTTTCCTTCTGTTCTTCCAGAAGCTGGAGAAACAGTTTCCCTGCTGCAAGTCTGTCTGCTTTACGAGCCATGCTGGAAGCAAACTCCTGCGCTCTGAATTTAAGAAGGAAAAGTAGACCACACCAAAACATGCCATCGGTCTAAGCTGGAAAAAAGCCACTCATAAAAGCTTTCCAATGAGCAGATAGAACTGAAAACAAACCGTCGGACAGTTCTGCTGTATCTGAACCCTCATGTCTGTTTTTAAGCTCACAAAAGCTGCAGATTTCATGACTCAGAACTCATCAGATAAATCATATAAGTTCCTAACAGCAAATTTCACATTTCAAGTAAATGTGACTAAAGCGTAAAGAATATGAGTGAGAGAAACAGGGTGAGCTGTTTGTTTTCACTGTCCCCTCGGGTCATGTGACCATTAGACTCAAACTCAAACAGCACCAAACATCTGGACTGTAACTGAGTCTTAAGGATCAAAAAGCTCAGAATTCGGATCAGCAACATTTCTGGCAAATTACATAACCCAACATATATCCAGGATTTTCATGTACCAAAGAAAGAGAAAACAACAGACAAGAAACATTGCAGTCACGTGTTATTTTTGCTTGATGGACAATAATGATGAGAGACTGTTCATGAATCTGGCGAAGCCTCTATCACAGTTTAAATAAGCTGCTATCTGTCGCCCTCTGCTGTTACAAGAAAACACGACACTCGTCTGTCACTGCTGCTGACTTCAATTAAATCAACCAGTTATAAAACACACGTTCACTTCTCTATACCTTTACAATTTAGTCTCGAAACAACTTATTTCGACCATTTAAGACCTATAAACGAATATTAGTGTGTAAAACTGAGCCATGAAACGAAGAGAAACAGCGCAAACTAGACGCTCTGCAACTCAGCATACACATGAAGTGCGCAAATATTCACAAATATGCACTGAGCTGTACATAATAAGAGACTTTTTCACACTTCTATTAAATTTACCTGCGAGCACAGCAGACTCTTCATCATCAGAATCTTCATCATCCGCACGCGTGCTGAATGACAGATGCGCGCGCACTCCCGTCAGCTTCAAGCAGAGCGCACCACTGTACCCAAACAGGGGGACGAAAACAAATACATTTTTTTATTAGTTGTTACACATAAAACTCGTTGAATATGTCAATTTTAAAATTAGAATATTTGATTAGTTTAATGGTTCAGATACCTCAGATAACGATATATATGGAGGTTAAACAGGGTTTTAAATCCGTGCACCCCTTACACCAGGTGGTATAATTCAGCCGGTCGGTCATTATAGATTGAGAGCAAGCGGTCACGGGTCATTTAAATAGTTGGGTTTACATGTAATGGTGTTATTTGGCCATTTGATTGTAAATTTAGTTGCATCCCACAAAACATTGCAAGGCGTAAATAACCACGAGCAAACCAACTGACTGGTTAATTACTGCACAAGCCCTCCTATAAACGCCATAATGAGGCATATCTTCCCAAACAAATTAAAAACGGACTAAAATGCGATTCCCTGCCTCATACACACAACTAATCATGTGATCAACATATGAAACTGAAGAAATGACATATTTTTATTACAAGTTCTTGCGGGCGCTGTTGGTTGCTCCTCCCCCTCAACAGTGACGCTGCGCGGCGGAACATCGCACGCGCTGGTCATGGCGGACAGACTCTCTCACATCTAAATAAAAAACAGCTTTTCATTTCCTGCCGAGAAACATACACTTTAATCCAACCGTGTGAGAATTAATTCCGTGTTTGGAGATATCCGCGTCATTCTGGTGGAGGTGAAACGGGTCGGGTAAGTGTCCGGGAGTCATGCGCTTGTTTCCAGTAAATGCACCTTTGGGGAGGGAATCTCTTCCTTCTCCGCCATTTTGTGACCGCGATAAACTGCATTTTCATTCCGCCAGTTCTTTCTGATGATGTTTATTGGATTCATTTTAAGGGGAATCTGCATTATGTGTCATGTAAGGGTAATATTGCAGCTCGAGTTGTGCTTATGTTCGAGTCGCGCATTTGTTTGCAGCGTAGCGCGTCGACTCGAGCGCGTTTCTGTGGTTAAAGGGTTAATGTATTTTTTATATTGCGTGGTGCTTACCAAATTACATTTCTAATGCGTATGAGATCCTACTGTATTTATATAAAGGCTGATTTCGGATGTTACCAATTAAACCTAGATGCATTGAAGGGGTGTACACGCATGTATTTTACGGTTAGTGAAACAGTTTCGTTTCGCGATGTCCACGTCTATGCTGTATGTTACTGCATGGGTTGCACTGGACTGAATGTTCCGTGTTGTTGAGAATCACAGATTTCTCTCTCTGTCTCTCGCAGAGATCAGAATGACCAATGAAGAACCTCTTACGAAGAAGGTGAGCTCACTGCATAATCTGATTACACAAGTCTCTCCTCAGTACGTTAGTCTCATACGTTTCATATGTCGTGCTTACAGGTTCGCCTTAATGAATCTGACATGAAGACCCTGACTCGAGAGGAACTGTGTGCCCGGTGTGTATGGATCCTGTTGTGCAGTCAGTTTTGAGGAGGTGTGTGTTTGTGTTAAAGCTGTACTTACGGTTTGTGTTTTTTCTGCTGGGTGTAGGTGGAAACAGCATGAAGCTTACGTCCAGATACTTGAGGCAAAATATGCAGATTTAAACGGTAAGTTTGCAAATCCCCAATGTTGTGAATAAGTAATATCTGGAATGGTACAAGGATTCTCGGACTAAGTGAATCAGATGTTGTTAAATAATGCATCCGTTTCATGTTGGAATACCTGCAGCCAATGACGTGTCGGGCTTGAAAGAGTCGGAGGAGAAGCTGAAGCAGCAGCAGCAGGAGTCTGCACGCAGGGAGAACATTCTGGTCATGAGGCTTGCAACTAAGGAGCAGGAAATGCAAGAATGCACGGTATGCATGAAGCTACAGCTTTATTTAATACTGCTTTATTTCCAGTTGTTTTTGGAGGCGTTGAGCTGTTGCTTTAAAGATAATTGATATGTCTCCGCTATAGCGTGCTAGGTATTGCGATTTCTGCAGCAGATAAATGTAGTATTTCTATAGAAGTGAAACTTAAGATACTAAATGCAGGAGTTGCATGTCTTTTGTATTGACTGTTAGCCATTAATGAATATTAATCTTTACAACTGAAAGCTGTTTTGCAGTTGTGGCAGGTATGATTGATTCTGTGACAGCCCTGCTGCTTTTGACCTGCATGATGAATGAGTTCAAGCTGTTAGAGTAATACTCATTTACATCAGATAGTATTATTAACCAATCATTGTGAAGTTAGTTCTCAGAGCGTTACCTAGTGGTGCACAAAGTTTAGGACATCACATGTTCATCAGCTGGCGGTATATAAAGCATTATATACTGCACACAGCACACAGCAGTTCTGATTCTCTCTCACTCCACAGACTCAGATCCAGTACCTGAAGACAGTCCAGCAACCGAGTGCAGCTCAGCTGAGATCCTCCATGGTGGACCCGGCCATCAACTTATTTTTCCTCAAAATGAAGGCTGAACTGGAACAGACTAAAGACAAACTGGAGCAAGCCCAAAATGAACTGAGTGCCTGGAAATTTACACCTGATAGGTAAACTAAAATAACTCCCCCCTCCAAACAAAAACAGTCAAGACTGTCCTGACTCGCCCCCACCTTCTCGTCTGCAGGAGTGCAGATAATGGTGGGGGAAGACTGAAATGTGTCGCTCGCAGCGAGACTCAAAAGACATTCTTCTTTTGTATTGTGCTGTTATTGCGCGTACCGTAATGTCAAATCAGAACAAAGCGCAACAGTTTTGGTCAGGTGACACTTTTGTTTCAGCTCTCTCCCTCCACATACACACCCCCCCCC
>JAZGTI010003038.1:13884-33197 GCA_036877585.1 Botia kubotai
ACGGCGCAGAAGCCTGAAGGAAGCAGGAAGTTCCTGAGGAGCGGGTCACCATGGAAACACCCCCTTCCAGTCCCAACAGCCCATGTTAGAGCGTTTCCTGTAACAAAAAGGCGACCTGTGAAAGACTTGGAGCTGATTGAACTGTAGTTTAATGATCACTGATTGAACGTTTAAAACATCATACGGCCCTCTAAATGTGTTGCACAGGAATATTCCTCCATTTAAACTCCCATCATAGAAACTCTGAGACTCTTTAAGACTCTAGAATGTAATGCAGAGAGGTGGGAATGTAGTGTGATGCATTGAAATGGGGAGGAGTTAATCACAATCATGTGACTTTGGGGGTGGAGTCAGACTTTCTGATCTGCAAAGCCATTGGTGTATGTTCATCTCACAGGTGCGGCATACGGTACAGTGTCTTAACTTTTTCTACTTTTTGTGTTGATGTTATAGTTTGTTTTTGCTCTGAAAATGCATCTTGCATTGGCCGCAGTGTGCTGTAGGTGATTTCAGTGAATGAGTTTTAATTGGTCGTCACACTGCTGCAGGTGCAACTGTGATTGTTCTTTTCAATCTGAATGTTCTGAGTGTTTTTAATGTGTATGCCAACGTGCAATGTGTGTGTCCGAGGAAATGATTCCAGCTGTTCAAGTGTCTGTGTTTGATGGTTTTGTACTTGGGTAACTTTCTAGTTTTTCATAACCAGTAAGAATTTGACTACGTTTCTCTCAAGACACATTTAGCTATTTTTCAGGTGTTTTCCTTAACAGAAGTTGTAGAAGTTGCACGTTTAATGGTAACAAATTGATACAAATTTCAAATATGAGCACAGTTCTAGAACTTTGCTTGGCAAAACTTAAACTTTTTAAGACATTTCATTTAACAAGATTTTGGACATCTTGTCTGTTTAAAACTGGCCAACAGTCATTGGCAATAGACAGTCATGCAATCGAGGCAAATGTAATATGGCGAGCCTTTTTATTTAAGAAAATTTGACCTCATGTTTTATCTCAGACTTTTCAATACTTGCTCCGATGGATTCCAGGACATTTTTAAGATCATAATGGTTCATAACTGTTATATTAGGCAGTGAAGCATTGTGACCATTAAATTAAAAAAGGTTGTGCTGGTAAAAGAGTTGCATTTACTGACCTTCAGCATTATAACAGACACTATAATATAGCTGTAACTGTAGGTTATGTAAGTCAGTTATGCAGATATTTTTATCTCTTATTGATGCTAACAGAAAATTGCATTGCAAAAACAACAGAAACATTTTATTACCCACTGTGAATTGTAAACGATTCAGTCATAATATAAAGCAAAACTGCTGCTGTCTTTGTGATTGCTTGCTTGGTTTTGGTTAGGCTGAGTATTTTTAAAAGGTAAGTATTGGATTTTAACTGTTTTTTATTAGATATGTTAACATCATGTTTTTGCAACTCAATTGTCTGTTAAAATTTAACGTTGCTTGATGTATTGTTATTACATTGTTATTATTACTTAACCTTTTTGGTTTAACTTGGTATAAATTGTTCACCATTCTTATCCTAGAATTGTTGGAACTCCTAGTTACATTTCCTGATTGTTATCACTCAAGATTTACAGCGTGTCTATTGAAGAACTCATGACATCATTTCTGGTTGGCTAATGTTATTACCAGTTTGTAAATGCATTGGCCGCTTGTGGTGACCTTGTGGCCGTGTTCATGATGTGATGTTAGCCTTGTTTTCCTTGCAGCCAGACTGGTAAGAAGCTGATGGCGAAATGTCGCATGCTGATCCAGGAGAATCAGGAGCTTGGCAGGCAGATGTCTCAGGGGCGCATCGCCCAGCTGGAGGCTGAGCTCGCCCTGCAGAAGAAGTACAGTGAAGAGCTCAAGAGCAGCCAGGATGGTGAGCAGAAGTCTTTTGCTTCGTTGCATCATCCACTCAGTTCCATCTGCTTTGTAATGTCACACTGTCAGAGAAACTGTTGTTCTTAGAACTTCAGTGTTCACAAAGCAAACTTCTCTCACTCTTTGTTTTCTCTTTCCACCTGGGCATGTTGGCCCGGTCCAGAACTCAATGACTTCATCATTCAGCTGGATGAGGAGGTGGAGGGCATGCAGAGCACCATCTTGGTTCTTCAGCAGCAGTTGAGGGAGACTAAACAGCAGTTATCTCAGATGTCCCAGGCCCAAGGAACTTCTAATGGAGCGGGTCAGAGCAGAACTTCACCATCAGCCACCTCTGAACCTTCCAATCAGAGCGAAGCAGCAAATGCCTCTAGCTCAGCTGTGGGCAAAGACTGCGGAAAAGTGTCCAACGGACCCTCTAGTCAAAACTCATCTCAGAGGGGCGTGGCCAATCTCTATAGGGCAGCGAGCGCCACAGATGAAGATTACCCAGCATCACCCTCAGTTTCCAGCCCCGCCCATGGTGGCTTGTCAAAACTCTCCAACCACTCAGAAGATGTAGTGAGGCAAAGGGGAGGTGAAGGGTACATGACTCAGTTAAGCGCGGGTTATGAGAGCGTGGACTCACCCACAGGCAGCGAGACATCAGTCACCCAGCATTCGAATGATACAGACTCCAATGCTGACTCGCATGAGGCCGCTGCGGTCTCCAAAGGCAGCAGGACTGCGGGAATGCGGCCCAGCGCTCAGAACGGCCTGGGTTCGAGTGCAGCAGCCACCAACACCTCCGCTGGTTCTGTTTTGTAACCTTTCTAATAACTTCAGTGTTTCATTTTTGTAACTCATGACAAAAACTCGAGTGTCTCGCACCTCAGGCCAGTTAATTCTTGTCTGAGAAATAGTCAAATGCATTTTTTATCTTAACTCCCGTCATAACCCATTTTAGTTCATCTAATTAAGTTTAAAAAATGAGCCACCTTAAAATAAGTTTGTATATTTTTTTAACCATCTGTCCTCTGTTGAAATAAAAACTGGTTCTGTACATTTGCTCACTTGCTGTGTGTGATGTTTCACTGCTCAATTCAGTCTTGAAGCTTCGAATTCGGAGGTTCTTCATTTCCTGATGTTGACTCTGTTCCTGTACATGACGAGGGAGAAAACGCTTGTTTGTAGTTTTTGAGATGCATCTTGTTAAAAATTCTGTTCAATATTTTTCATGTACTGACCAAATTTCAATAAAGAATTTTAATATGACAAACTTCTTTTGATATTCTGCTTTAAATCAGTAAAGCTAGCAAAACCTGTTAGCTTTTCTGTCATTAAAATATAATACTAATGGACATACCTGTATAGAACTGAGTGAACTTTATAAATAAACTGACAAGCACACCATGTTGTATTTATTGTTGTATTAGAAACAGGGCATTGTAATTAAACTGTTAAGTATGAGTATACATTACTGAAGTTGAGCCTGTTTCACCTCTTCAACTGACAAAAACTAAAGCTAAACTTTGTTAAAGTGATGAAGGTATCAGAGAAGAATCATGTTTAATCACTCAGATACACACAGACACTCATCCTCGTACACATACAGATCAAAGCACACAAGCGAGACCAACACAAAACGCTTTATGCCTTTAGGGTCAGAAAAAAACAATCATATCAATTCTTCTGTTGTTCTTTTCCTGTAATTAACTGTAATATCATGCTCCATGTTACTTCTCACTGTACTGAGGTCAGCATTTAAAAAAAACTAACTATAACCAATAACCTGTACATGGGTGGTTAATGTTGTTAGCATGATAGTCTATATGACACGGAATCATCACAGCTGATTTAACACTCAACAGATTAACAGACGTCTGCTTTATTCATCATGTAACAGTGTGACAGCATCTGCATTTGTTTACATGGATCATGTGATCACAGTTGAGCAGCAGTGTCCAGAATCCAGCCTGTAACATGAAGCGAGAATATTCTGAAGAACGATGAGTAAAGAAACACACAACCGGTGAATTCTTCAGAACACTGAACTGCCCAATAACAGCAAGAGTGGGTGAATTTAAATGTCTTAATCAGCTATACAAACACTTCATTATTATTATTATTATTATAAATGAGTATGAGAGATGCTTATCTTTATGTAATAGATAAACGCGTGTAACACGTTTAAATTTTAACCAAAACACATCTGAAGTTCTGACATGTTAGTCTGTAACTACATTCATCCAGAATCCACAAAGAAAAGATGAAACTGAAAAGGCAAGAATATTTTGCTGTTTGCAGCGCCACAATATTTAAAGTCAACACTGCTCAACCTCACGGAGAACAAACGCAAACACTGAAAGAACACAGAACTTCAGACAGAAGATCTGGGGCTCTGAAAGCAGTCAATTAAATGATCGTGAGATGATGTTACATGACAGACACATGATTGACTCCACCACAGAGATGAATAAATAGTTCTTAAATGTTTTAGAATTCATCCATTTTAGAAAACACTGCAAAATCTTTCATGAAGGCCTCCATCATGTAGTTCAAATACATTTCATCCATCATTCCATCATTGGAAAGTCTTGTCTGTCTGTTTTATACGGGCAATGCTTGAGCGGGACACACTGATGCGCTTCTGTTCTGTGCGAGGGGGAGACATCGAGTATAGATTTATGGCATTGGCCGGTGATGGGCTAAATGATGATGGGCTAAATAAAGAAGAACTCCAGGAGAAACCAAGTTAGAGTCATCTCACAACTCCTGCTGTTTTTATTTCGGATACGCATGTATTTATCCTGTAACTGTACTGGAGAACCTCTTTGAATGCAATTAGAAGATGGACGCTGATGTAAGTCACACTAGGTATACAGGACTGTGAAATCAACACACTTTTTGCAAAACAAAAAAATGTGTAAAACACAGGTGCCGAGTATGTGGCCCCATTTCCTGCTGGACAGTATGACAGACATACCCATAAGGTTTGCACACACTGAAACACAAGCACTCATGTCAAATCTCGACGTCCCTCCCCCAGTAGCGCACATCCTGTACACGTCCTTATTTTTATTTTTCTGTCCTTCCTACTAAACTCTCCACACACACTCCTGTCCCGCAGTCTTGTCTCCAGGCTTATCTGGTGTAGTACACTCTGTAGTAGACGGTTTTAGACCTCCAGAGGGAGTAAGAGTTGTCGAACTTGAGCAGGTAAATGCCACAGCCGGGATACTGGTGACTCCCGGCGTACACCTCCTCATGACAGTCTCGCCGGTACACAGGCACGATCTCATCCACCTGTGGTTTCCCAGCCACTTTCTTAGCCTTCTCCTCCTCCGACTGCGCCTCACCTGCGCCTCAGGAGAGAGAGCAGACCTTAATTATATAATTCCTCAATAAAAACAGCCACACATGTGATTTATTAATCATTTCATAAGATAAGGAACAAATTTAGCAGCACAAAAGTCATGGGTTCGAGTCCCAGGAAACGCACACATACTGAACGCTTTGGATTCAAGTGTTTGCCAAATGTATGTCAATTTTAATTGACTGATAGCAATAATTAAACGTAACCTGTTTCTATACACACAACATTGAATCTTCCTCACCGTCTTCATCCTCGTCTTCATCACTAGACTCACTGACATGAACACTGACTGATGCGTTCGTGGTGTCAGTCCATTCGAAGAAGACTCCAAACCCAATGTCATAGTAGTCAGTGGCAAACTCCCAGAAGAGATAGGAGCCCTCCTCATGAGTGGGGACGCGGACGGTCACCACCTCCCCCCGGCCCACAGTGATCACCGAGTCCACGTCCTGACGGATCTTCTCTTTAAAGTCTTTAATCTGAGGTCGCGTCCACATGGAGGGGGCTGAGATTACAGAGGAAGAGTCTGTGAAGCAGAAATTAAAGAGTGTGTTTTTATTAAACATGCACCTGAACACGGGTTCAATTCTACAAATCAAGACAGCCATCTGTAACTTCTCACTGTTTAATCATGCACGTTACAAAATGAAACATCTGATCTGATGATCTACACTCACCAGCAGGTCCGTTCTCAGTGACCTCCTCTGCAGGATCCGGGTCAGCCTCTCGTTCCAAGCTGTCAGTTGTGGACTCCGCCTGGCCGTTCAGTATGGGAGCCTCCTCACCAGCAGGGGGCGCTGACACCTCACTGGCCTCTAATGTGGACAGAACTATAGCATCTTCCTGCTGTTTCTGTAATGCAGCCTGACACAGACAGACAGTGGAACAGTTTCTAGAACAGTTCCAAGTGTGTGATGTTTTCTGTAAGCATGCAGCAGCAATCAGCATCTCTCACCTGCTGCTGCGCCAGCTGCACTTGATACAGCTGCTGCATGTACTGTTGATAATGCTGCTCCTGCAGCTGCCGGATCAGGATGAGCTGCTGCTCCACGCTATCAGGGTACTGCTGCGCTGCATACTGCTGGAACTGCACCGCTGTCTGCGCATTCAGAGCAGCCATGATCTGCTGCCTAACCCGAGACAGAAAGAGAAAGAGAGACAGAGAGAGAGAGAGAGAGAGAAAGAGAGAGAGAGAAGTAAAATGAAATGAATAAATGATGTACACAATCAAGTAAGAATGTCAATATGCAGCGCTGCATTGTTTTCAGTGTGTAGCACTGACTGGGTTACATGCAGAGGACTGTTTCTGAGTACGGACTGCAATACTTGTGGTATCATGAAAGCTCCATCACTCACTTCTGCTGCTCCACACGAAGTCTTTCTTCCTCCATCTGTCTCCTCTGCTCCTCCTCTCTCCTCAGCCTCTCCTCCTCCTCACGTCTCCGTCTCTCCTCCTCCTGACGCTGTCGCTCACGCTCCTCTTCCTCTCTGCGCCGCTGCTCCTCCTCCTCCCTCCTTCTCAGCGAGGTTAAGGGGTAAAACAGTACATAGATAAGTCTCATTTAAAACGGAGGAAACAAAATCAATAGAGAAGAAAAATCAATGGTCTTGATCTGCTGGCCTGACCTCCTCCTCTCCTGCTCCTCCTTTTCAATCTTATGTGACACGATGAAAGGAGCAAATAAACTGCAGCATCTATTCAACAGCTCCACAAACTCCAGCATGGCCTCGTCCTTCTCCATGTTCCCCAAAGACGCCCATTCTTTCCTGCAAAAATGATGACTGCAGTTTACCTGAGGCTTTCACTAAAACTACAAATCATTCATCTTATATAACAATACTAAAAACACATAAATGAAATAACAATAGCACATGATAGCTCAAATTTCAACTCTGCAGGGCACATGTATGTCGTTGTGCTCTGATTTCCTCTCTCTCTCCTGAATTTAATAACAGAACCACACTGGAAACTGTAAATAACAGCAGAAATGTACAGTAACATCAGAGCAGATTCATCACTCTTACCTGCGGTCATTTCCCAGCACATCAAAGAAGCCCACCTCAGGGGTCGCATCAGGGTTATACGGTCCATGTAACACCTGTCTGTGGAGGGCCACCAGGTGAAGCTTCTCTTCATAAGTTGGATGAAAAGCTTTGCCGTCCTTCTCTGATGGGTGAAAATGATTTAAAAACACCGTCAGCTCTCTATACACTACAGTACATTACTCACAATCACGTGTAATTCTGAGTACAAAGAAAAGATCATGACGTGTAAATGATGAAGATTATGTCTGCAAAGGCACAAGACCAACTTCATGACATGATGTGTCATACATGACATAGTGATGCCGTGACTGACTGAATCAAGAGTTCTAGAGCTCCTGTGACAGCCTACAGTGACCTACTGAAAGCAAAACTTCCCAGCAAGCTGAGGGACGGATGAAGTACCCTAACAGGACTACTAATGTACCAAACCTGCACAACACAGCTAACGGGCAGAGATCAGTCTGTGCAATCGATAGAGACACAACCATGGCAATGCACCCTCGTGTTAGATCAACTGTCATATTAGTGAATTATAGTAAATTGAGACACCTTTAAAGAATTTAAGCGCTATTCCGTAGAGCTCCACTAAAGAAAAGCCCCATTTCCGCTCCACACTACTGTTGCTGGCACTCGCGTTCACAGCGCCCGCATCGGCTGACACAGCGGCGGGCGTCTCCGCCTGATCCTGCTCGCCTTCCGAGTCGGGACTCAAAGTCAATCCGTCGATAGAAACTTCGAGCCGGCTTGAATTTGCACTGCTGAGGTCGCCGCTCTGAACCTCCGTCGCCATCATGCAGAATGTCAGCTGAAGCAGCCACGTACCTACTTCCGCCCTACTCCTCCGCAACTTCCGGCGGCATGACGTAGAACGTTAAAGTAGATGTTCAGTTACGTCCTTCGATTAGATAACGGATTAGACTTTGATAATATCGCTGAATAAATAATAAATCTTGTCTGTACAAATAAATAGACTCACAATCATAACTTCCTTAACTTAAGTTAGACTGACATAACCATAACTTGCTAGTGGCCAGTGTTAACAAGCTTTTAATTAAACATAATGAGGTCTATTCAATTATAAATCACTTGGCTTCAGTATGTTTTTTTTTTTATTACTTCTCGCCCTTTATGTTGGCACACAGAATATTATCACTATAAACATATAGAAGATTTAGGAACAGTGGGTCAGTTATTGTGAAAGAGCGCTTTGGGTTTGAGCTGATCTGTCTAGTATTGCTCCAGTTGGCTGTGTTCTCATGTTCCCTTCAACATTAGGGGGCATCAGAGCACGCTTAGTGAGCACTGCGTACCCAAACGTCTAATAAACACTTTACAGAGTAGACACACACAGACATACACCCAGATTAAACATATTTTTAGAAAACATTTATGGATCATAGGAATCTTTTAAACATAAACATAGGAAAGTACTTTAAAAAACTACGTTTGTTAAGTTGTCCAGGTCCAATGCAAAAAGTGCATGTAACAAATCATATATTTGTGTAGAATTATTACACGTGTAGAAACTTCTCATCAGAACCTTTGAGAGGACATGCAGAGGAGCACACAGAAAAACAAACGATTTAAAAGACTTTTTACACGTTGTTGTTTTTACAGACTGTAAACCAATAAAAGGTCAGATTGCACACACTGCGGCCGATCACATGGTAAACGAAGTGTCATTGTTTGAGCTATCCACGGATTTTCGCTTGAAAATGTATTTTTCAGCGGTACCGCGTGAGGAGCACCGGGCTGAGATGTAGTTCTTGCCCCAGCGCCAGATGTCTTGTAGGATCTTACGGAAGTGGTTCCTGAAATTCACCCCTATGAAGGCGTACAGCAGGGGGTTGAGACACGAGTGCACGTAGGCCAGACTTTTGGTGATGATTATGGTCAACTCTACGGCCTCCTCGTGGCTGCAGTCCTGCTCGGTGAACATATTAATGGTGTAATACAGCAGCGCTATATTGTAAGGCGCGTGGCATGCCACAAACACGAGAACCACAGTTAGAACCACCCGAACTGCTTTGTGCCTTTGGAAGTTCTTGGCCCGGAGGAGGGTGAGGGTGACTGACGTGTAACAGAAGCCCATGACCAGCAGGGGTAGAAAGAAACCGAATGCCACCTGTGCGCTGGGCACCGCGGTTTTCATCGCCCGCGCCGTCGCGTTCGACTGAAACCTGAAAAGGCACAGGTACGGGATATCACCGGCGTGGGTGCTGTTATCTAGGGTAACCCATTCGGAAGGGGCGGGCTGATAACGCTCATAAAACACGAAGGTGGGAAGGGACAGAACCACCGCCAGTAACCAGACCGCTGCGCACACCAGTCGGCTGTACAGCAGCGTGCTGGACCGCAGCCGGAAGGACCGGCGCGCCTGCACGATGGCCAGGTAGCGATCTCCACTAATGCAAGCCAGCAGTAACATGCCGCTGTACAGGTTCACACTGTACACGCCGCGCAGCAGCTTACACGAGCCGTTCCCCATGACCCACCCGCGGCGCTCACTGTAGACGATCAGCGGCAGAGCCACCGCGAACATCACGTCGGCGACGGCCACGTTCAGCAGGTACACGTCTGTCATGGACTTGGTTCTCTTGTAGAGGGCGTACGTCACAATCACCAGCGTGTTGCCCACGAAACCAAGCAAGCAGATGATGGGGTAGATGAACAGCTGAAGGAAGTCCTCAATGATCTGCTTGCGCTCCAGCGAACACGGTTCCTCCGTGAGGTTAGAAAACAGCAGTTCTTCATCGGTGTAGTAATCATAATCCGAATTCATTGTGTGCGCTTTACACTGTACAGAGAGAGAGAAAAGAGCATATTTCAGAGGATGTACGGCTGTTGCTCTCATTTAGTTCTTGCTTTATAATAGTACACAGATTGTTTAAGTGTATCTTTTCTGCTGTAGGATTGTGGGTAAATAATGGGGTTTAGGAGAGACATCTCTGTGCTGTCCCTGCGCACCTGTTGCTTTGGAGTTTTTAACTTTGCAAAAGAGGAAATCTGCAAAAAACTGGGTCACATTCTTTAAATGTCACCAGAAGATTCACAGCAATTGACCCATTTAGTGCCGAGGAGGATGTTTGTGTAACGTCGTGTTTTAATGCATTCCCACCGTCAGTATCAGAATTAGATGTTTAACATGTCAGAGGTTCAAGAAAATATCTGAAAAATAAAATCAGCAGAGCCACATCCAAACCTCGCAAAATCGTCCTTGTTTTTGTGATTTATTGTTTTTGTTATGTCTGCATGTTACTTTATTTTCTGTGGGTCTCTGGTAATGAGAACAGATAAAGCCGAGTCAGCGCAACAGATTCAAACACTTTATAATAGAGGAACAAACAAAATACTATGAACAGAGAATCATATCTGAAACTGTATAAGGAATTCTTCTGAATTTGTCTTTTCTAGTTGCTAGCAAATTGTTATTTTTATACGGATACATTTTATATAAATAATTAGCTTTATCATGGACAGCAATACACGTTTAATTTGTTTACAGTTCAAAACGTATTTTAAAATACAGGTGGTTCACAGTGAAAACACATCCAAACTCATCCAAACTTACAAAAATTGATATTTTTAATTTGATGCAAAAGAAGGTTTGCTTCACACAACACCAAGACTAACATTAGAATATTTCCCATCTGACCAATTAAACACGATTATGTATTAAAACTAATTCTGCATTTATATTCCATTTTTCTGTTTCCAATAAAACACAGGTGTGAAAACAGAACTTACCGGTCACGACACAGACTAGTCTGGTGGAACATGCAGTAGAGATTCAGAGCGTCAGCTGAGGTGGGCAGGGCCGAGCTGCTGCGCTATAAGAATGATAATTGATCTGTATCATGTAAGGAAGAACTTCAGACACAGACACACTTTCAGTTCTGTCATTTATACAGTACGTGTGTCCCCATTTCACATCACATGACTTTATTACACACAGCAGAGATTTCACCAGTTTGATGGATATTTTCATAAACTGCGGGTTTAATTTATTCACCTTTAGCTGTCCTTCCGTATGCCAATGACTGAAATGAAAACAGGAAGGCCAGTAAACAATCAAATGGTACTTCATTATTTATGTTGCCAACACAATCCATAAACAGGGAAAGTACAAAATATAAGACTGTCAGGGGTTAGAAGTACATATTCCATGAAGTCAGCACCCGAATTTATCTAAAATGTACAGATACATTTAGTCAAGCTGACAGAGAGAATAAAATACTACACAGAACAGTTCTGTACGTGGTGATAAATCACACTATAACAGCTAAACAAAAGATGAAGTCAGTATGACTTATTTTTCTGTTAAATAAGAACTATTCAACATTGATCCTGAAAGGCCACTGCCACTGTCTAGTTCCAACCCTCCTGAAGGAGCTAATCAAGAGAAAGTACAGGCAGGTGTGTTTGATTAGGGTTGGAAGTAAACTCTGGAGAACGGAGTTGAATGCTCGTTATAGAACAAACACTGGCTTCCTCTTGCCCATCTTTGACAATAATGTAACATGACGTTTTTACTTCTGTCTTCTGACACAATACACTCTTATCCATGAGGCCACTTTTAGGAATCAGCTCTCATCACACAGAATTAAATGTGAATAAAGTTACTGGGATCCAGAACAATCACCATGGTAACACTGCACAATCACAACAATGCTGCATTCTGGAGTGTGAGTTCAAGTTATAAAGCATTCAGTAAGTTTCCTTATGGACATTAATAACACTTTACAATAAGGTTTTATTTATTGACACTAGTTAGTGCATTAACTAACATGAACTAACAATCAATAAAAAATGTGTACAGCATGTATTAACCTTTGTTAATGTAGCTTAATGCTGTTCATTTACTGTCCCAGCCTGTTACAACAGCATCATCAGAGGACAACTTAAACCACATTACAAGAGCTTCAGATGTGGTCAATATGAACTGACCTCTGGTCTGTATTAAGATTAGGAGTGAGGTTGATGGTATGAGTGTTGTAAATGTAAACTGAATGACTGGTTTTAAACATTATATTTAAAACTGTCTCTGATTTTGGACTTCCTGTGAACGCAAGATTAAAAGATAATACGTTACGAGAACCACAGGCTGTAACGAAGCTCTGAAACTAGATCACAGTCGCTTTATTTCAGTCAAACATGGGCTATATTTACACACACAAACACTGCGCCCGTTTGATACAACCATAATCAGTACTAAGACGTCATTCTGTCTTCTGGAAGGAAGTGGTACGGTCTTATTTCCAGCTTATTTCCAAAACTTGTCACTTTACGAAAACTTGTAATAATAAAGCTTGTAGTTTATTATTTCAGTTTATTGATCAACGACCAATAGCACATTTTCAGTCACATAATCACAAATTTTCCATCTCCAAAACCGTGAAGAACTAAACAGGATCATGGATACGTACAACTGCTCGTCTTCTTGCTGGTCTCTCTCTGCATTTCTTACTCACTGATGTAACTTCCAGCATGTTTTTTGTAGGCAGGAAACAGAAGTCATTCATTTGGTGAGATACGTGACTGTACAGCATCAGAAATGCAGAACGCTGAAAGTACATCAAAGTTCTTGCACTTCAGTTATTCTTTTATAGTGACTTCACAACTAAATACCTAACTAAATAACTATGTTTCTCTTAAAATGTTTTTATGCAGGTTTGTACAGAAAGACTCTTTTTTTAGCTGAGTCATAAGAAAGGCCACGACCACAACAGAGAGACGGAGCGCAGTCATGATTATAACGCTGTAGTTATTATGTCAATAATAAGGGTTTCAGTACCAGTAAGTGCACATTACAGTTCATGACATTGTGTGTCTGCAGGGCTGAAGCATAATGCTTTGATTATTAACAGTCTAAATAACAGTCACAGTTTCCACAGGCATCAGTGATCTGACAGGGAAAACAAACCTAATTTTTGCAGATTAGTTTTTATTGTATACATTTGATTAAAACATATAAGTTGTCCTATAAATAACTTTAAAACTCAATGTATCACAAGGTACAACCACAATGTGACTAACACAGCAGAACAAAACCCACATACAGTGCCCACAAAAGCAGACACGACCTGCAGAATCAGGACAAGCAGAAACAGAAAAACCTCTTTAATGATGCTCATTTGCATCAGCTTGTCATTGGTGGCCTGAATAATTCTCTTGGGGTTTGTGTTTGTGGGTAAACCAGTGATGTAAACCAACCCAAGACAAACACTCCAACCACAACTGTCACAAGTGGGTTAACACTATTACTAGTCTGTGACTGGATCTGCTCGCGGGAGCGTGCAAACCAACCTCTGGTTACTGTACGCGTGGGTGCAAGAAACAGGTTAACAGATTATTGTGTTGTTATATCAGTCTTCTTTGTGCTATAGCCAATATGTAAATGGTTTTAAATTGATCAAACATCTGTGAATAAATCATCAATAAATATTGGTGGACAATATATCTGCTGATTCTGGATCAGTGTATCAGAGTCGTGTGTCCTCTGCAGCGGCTTTAGTGTGTGTCACGTGATCACACAGACTGGTAACCCAGCGCCTCCTGATGGCGGAGAACAGCATTACAACGATGCTCGATTAGGAGTCGAACCTTCGAGAAATTATTCGAATGAATGAATGAATGCATTCATACTTTGGTCATGAGAAAGGGCATACATAGAGACAGAGAACGTTACGGATTGCAGCTGTAATTAAAACTGTGTACATTGAATAACAGGGACATTTAATGTGGCAACACAAGTTTTATTGAGTAAAAGATGTCGACACCAGCATGATAAAAACTGTACAAAGATCACCAAAATGAAATATCACTGCAAGTATCATATCACCAGAAATCATGCCCACAACTGACGAGAAAAAGATTTTCTTCATTTTTTAATAGAAAAATCCTGTCTTAAAAATGAATGAAATTCCATTTGTGATGGAAACTCGTAACCTGATGATTTCACAATTATTAATAAGAAAAGTATTCTGCATTCAAGTGTCAGACACCATAGATAGAGTTTCCCATTTAAATAATCACAGATAACTTTTAAAGTAGATCGTATTGTGCTTCAAATCCCTGTTCCTGTCTAACCAGTCATGAGAGGATGAGAGGACAGTGTGTTGTAGTAGCTGTCAGTGTTCAAAGCGTCACGCTCATGGAAATAATTGCATACACAACACAACATGGTGTCATGAGGAAGCAAATGTGTGGAAATTATAAAACAATAAATAAGAGTGACTAGCACCATTCACATGAACTCTCAGAAAACACAACGCTAGCCTTAAAAACACATACATCAGAAAACAAGCATCATCATTTAGAGTCATTTCACCTCACTTTAAACCTCACTGTGACTCGTGCTTAGTGAACACAACTGTAAAATCCACTGAGTATCATCAGCTGTATTTGTGACTTTGCCTGAAGCATGGAAAGGATTTTGGATAGATGGAGATGAATGTGGAGTTCCCAGACTGACTGTACACACGTCCTTCATATATTACAGAGTAAAATAAACGGTTCGTGTCATCTTAGTGGTGGAATCTGACCACATGCTGATATCATCCTGACCTGTACCACATCACATTACTGTTTATATCAAAAGATTCCATCATGTTTTATTTGAATTTTTATGATTCTTAAAGTGCCATGAATTTCACACAAGGATAAAAGCAATGGAAGTAACTGGAATCCACTGTTGCATTGTAACATGATTTTGCATTGCTGATGCGTCTTTGATCCCAACACACGAATCTCTGCAAGCGCTGCATGACTGTGATGAACACACACATGGATGGTGGCGTTAACCCTGTCAATCCTGCCCACTGATAAAACTAACACTCACACACACACACACAGATTCACTTTCTTCAGTGATCTGAGTCCCTTCCTGGTCTCCTGAAAGCAACAAAAACAGCAAAACATGGAAACGAAGGCGTCCCTGTGCAAAACTGAGCATGAGAACCAACACTATAACATGACTGTATTAAAAGATTGATATAAAACTTAATACTTTACATTTAGTAAAAAGATTCATCCGTTTTCTACGACGGTAAGAATAAGAAATTGCATATACCCAAACGTTTGCATCTCATATCTAAATACATGATTGATTTGTTGTCATATATTGCTGATATTCTATAATACTACCACTAACATTATACGATCAATAAATTAATAATTACTGTTGGATTGTCCCCTTGAAATTTTTTCTGTATTGGCCTCAGCCCTGTCGGGCGTTACATTTAGAGATTTTGATTTGTAAAGTTATGAAATATTTGTCTCTCAAGTCTTGGGATTTACACCAGCGAGATTCTGTGTTTTTTTTCCATCTCTTTTGGGAATTTAAAAAAATCTGAACACGCAAGCAAAACTAAACATTACACACACTGCATTAGAGTGCTCACACTGACCACTAGCATATGACCGAAGAACCGAAAGACGCTTATCAATATATTAGTAGCCAAAATCACAAAAACATGCCACTGTACATCCACTGAACGGCCTGTACCTCCTATGAGGTGTTTTTCAGTTGTAAAATAATGGATGATTTTTGTTTACAATTAATAAATACATATACACAAAAATGTGCATACATTAGCAGCTATAAACAGTACAGCACATTATGTCAGGTCATATGAAAAATGTAAAAAAAAAAAATCGTCATCTTAAAGCAAGGCAACAAATAAGTTATGTATTTTTTTTAAAGCATAAAGGAATAATACATAAATAATGCCAAATAATACAATAAATTACAGCAGCAAAAAAAAATCATACTGGTGTTTTTTTTGTGTCTCAGCTCTGGTCACATGACCCCAGTACTTGGCCAATAGCTGATCTTGTGTTTGCAGTACGCTACACCTGGATCCCTTGGACCGCCTGTTTTATGTTCTCCAGCAGGGTCTTGTTCTCCGGGCTGTGATACTGGTCCTGCTGAGTATACATGTCTGTCAATGTGCTCACGTACGTGTCAAAGTTTTGCTCGTTCATCGGCTCCTGTGGAATAAATCAGGATCACTGGATGTCGAAAATAAAAGCCATAATGCAAAACAAACATCAGTTTAATAAACAATTACAGCTCAAGACAGAAAGGGAAGAGAAAGAAGACATTTATAGGGAGGAATGGACCTACAAAGCATCCTTAAATTTATACTCTAAGTAACTGCTAGAGTTCTATGGAAAATACCTCTAGGACATGCTCAGCAAACTGTACAAAAGCACAGACGGTCCAGCCTGACCACTTATATTAACATGCGCACTATAGGTTTATGGAAATCAAAACTATGATAGCGCTACATGTTTGTCATAATAAATATCTGATAATAACACAAAATAATTGGCACATACATGATGTATGCATGCACTGGAGTCAGTTTCACACGTTCATGAGTATGATGGTGATATCAAACTAATCATGAACAGCAGACGTATGCAGTATGCAGTTTACTGACAAATTAAAATGAACAAGCTTTCTCACTGCATGAGCTGGAATATGTGAGCAGCACTGATGCACTTCATTTACAGACAGGAGGAAATCTGTATGCAGCTGCGATGCATGCACACCATACTGTGTTATAAAAGAGGGAAGAGAGGATGACGGGAGGAGAAGTTAGACTATGGAAAATAAAGCTCTTACTCTGTGGGCCATCTGTAAACAGCTGTAATTTTTAACAGGGGCATCTTTCAGAGGCATCGGTTTCTACAGAGAGGTGTAGAGAAAACACCATTAGCCTGGCAAACACCAGCGGTCAGAGGCATCACTGAAAGATCTCTGCACATTACAAAACTGACAGATGTTCTCTAACTGCTGTGAGAATGAAAAGATTCTCGCGCACTGTTTGGGGTTCCTTACATGCTGCACTGGTGGAAGCCTCTGGAGAACCTTTGAGAACCTTTACTCTCAATTCCTGCAAGAACCAAGAATGATTTTGAAAGATTTTGAGGATCCTGAAATGTATATATTAAAGTTTCTTGAATACATAAATACATAAATGACATTAGTGTCTAGAGGTTCTCCAGGGGGTTCCACCAACGTAGGAACCCTAAATGACGCCTTCAAAATCTTTTAATTTTTACAGTATATAGTTGATTTTACAAAGTGTAAGTACAGAAAACCAAGTTTGGATTAAACACTTGACTCAGCTGAGTGGCAAAGTTTTGAAATGACACATGAATAAGTAAAAGTTATGTTAATGTTAGAGCAGTTTAAGGAACCCTGGTGAGAACATCCTCCAGAGGTGGCTGTGGAGAACTCAGGAACCATATTTAAGAAGACATGTTTCAGTTGTTTACTAACATTACTGCCACATTTGAACGGGGTTTATCCAACGACCCACAGCTCAACGTGTGAGAAGACACTGTGATAAGGTAACGCAGGAGCATCTGAGCCACTGCAGCCATGTTGTTACTCAACTGAAACGCAGCTGTTGAACTGGAGGTTGTTTTCTGGGATGCAAATGGAACTGCAGAGAACTCGGCAACAGACATAAAGAAGCAGATGGAGAAAATAACAGAACTCAGACTCTCATCTCTGCTGCTGAGTCTGATCTAACATTGTGCCCTTTTTAAAGGAAGTCTTCCGTCATTTATTCACCCTCATGTCATTCCAAATATCTTCTGGGGAACTCAAAGAAGATATTTTAAAGTATGTTGGTAACCAAACTCGTTGCACCAAGATCGTTGCATTGATCACTCATATTCTTTTACCCCTGGGTGGGGCAGGTGGTAGATAAATGTCAGAGAGTGCGGGTCCATTGCTGGCACTTACCATGTGAGGCAGCTGGATGTTGGCCAGACTGTTGATCAGGGACTGGCTGAGGTTGGCCAGCTCGTGTAGCAGTGAGTCATTCTGCTGCTCTATGCTCTTGTTCTCCTCCTCATTGGACTTCAGGTTGGTCTCCATGGTGGTGATCTGGCAGTAGACAGGAAGTCATCTCCATGACTGAACACACGACGGAACTCTGACGTGACTGATGACAACTGTTCTCACCTGAGTTCTTAATCTGATCATGTCTGACTCCACCTGACTGTTTGATTCGTTCAGGTCTTTGATTTCTTCATCCAGTTTGAGCTCCTCATCGTTTTCTACGCCTAAAAATAAATGAAGAAATGAAAAAACATCACAATCGCAGTTGCCTGTGGAACATCTGAACATCTGTGGAACAAGTGTATTTGCCGAATTTATTAATAAAACTAATACTGATAAAAACTAATTAATAAAACGAATGAGTTACCTGTACATTTCTCTATTTGGCAGATGCTTTTATCGAAAGAGACCTACAGTACAATTAAGTTACACATTTTATCAGTATATTAGTATTCTCTGGAAATCGAACCCACAACCTTTGTGCCGCTAGCACAATGATCTGCCAACTGAGCTACAGTTAAACAATTACCTAATCACAGTGAGTAAATAAGAATAAGAGAAAATCGACATACCCTTGCTTGCTCGCTGCTTGATCGGGAGAATTTCAACCCCTGTCATTCTGGCCTTCTTCATAGCAGATGTGGCTCGCGGGCAGCCAGACATACTTTACACATACAGATACAAAACATGCCACGTATATAATTCTTGAGTCTCACATTCAGACACACTGCTCTGTTAAATATCATTTAAAAGAGAATCAACATACAGTACAGGAGAAACAGTACTGCACATTGTTTTCTTTTAGTTTATTGGCCAATAATTATTTTGCTTGTGTGTAGACAATAGATGCATATTTAAATGGCTCATGTACCTCCGGTGTGTGAGGAAGCTGCCACTGACGTGACCCGAGCCGTCGCAGCCCGGGGTGGGGCAGGCCATGCCGTCTGTCTTCCCTGACTTCCAGGAGAAAGAGGCTCCGTTCACATAACCCTCTTTCTGATGTCTGGTGGCCAGCGGGCAGCCTGACGCACTGCGGTGAGATGCATACTTCCCTGTCACATGACCCTGACCATCACAGCCTGGCACTGGACACCTGTGACATCAGGCACAGCAGGAATGAGTCACACACTACAGCAAGGACAAGTAGACAGACA
>JAZGTI010003039.1:0-33184 GCA_036877585.1 Botia kubotai
CTATTTCTTTGTCACTAATACCAGTTAAATATTTTTATAGAAACATAAGCTTTAATTGATCAGTCAATTTGAAATGCTCGCCACTTATGCGAACCGAACAGAACATCCTGTTCGACTCCCAAACCCACACACGTGACAGGTGAGCTGTCAGTCATAAGATCAGCGAATAATACAGACTGATATCGCCTCAATCTAAAATCGTGTTTGACAGTAACAGAAAGACAGCAAGACTAGCAGCTGTGATCACATATTTACATGTCCAACAACTGGGTATCCCAAGGAATTTTGGGAAAACGTGGGGATGCACAAACTAAGAACCAGTACCATGTATTTAAAACCCACAATCCTTCATATGTTCCGTTTGTTTGGCTTATTAAAATGTCCTGATAATATTCCGCAATTGCAATCTCACAGAAACTGAAAGAATGTTATTAAATATAATAAGCGTACTAATCTGGTGGGAGGCATGTACAGTGTATAATTTAAACACAAATTGCATGCATTGAAAACAAAGACACTTACTTCATCCTCTGACAGTCCATAAATGGGTTCAAAATTCGTAGCCATAAAGCCAAATGGCAATTTAATACACACATACACAAAAACACACACACACTCGTGTAAAAACTGGAACAATGGCAAAGTATGTCCTCTCCCAACCTCCTGTGACTACAAGTTGATCCGATACACCGATGCACCCCAAAATAATTATCCTTTTACACCATAGCGCAACGACATCAAGCAGAGATGTAAGTCCTCCGGTTTAATCTCATTTAACGGCTGAAAGTCGGTGAATACACGCGTATTATTCACAACAATATGATTCCCTCGTCAAGTGTAAACGCGAATCATTCACTTCCTCTCTGGATCCGAAACGCTCCCCGCAGAAATAAGTGACAGCTCGATTCTCCAATCAGAGAGCTCACTGAAACTCCCGGGATGAGAATGATCCAATCCCTGCACCCTGAGGGCGGGGAAAAGCTATTGCACTTTTTGGAGTAACCAGGGATGGGTAATTTCCTGGATCCCCCATATAGGTGCCTTAAGAGCTTTACATATATTGCGTGCTTATAAATGACTATATATATATGTACGTATGCATAACATATGAATACGTTGGCAATGTAAGCTCTTTAAAAAGACTATACATTTGAATTCTTGAATTTCATAATAGGATTCCTATAAAAAATGCTTGAACGTGACAACAAGCTCTTATAGCGATACCTTATCACCCTCTGGTGTTGCAGAAGAAGTACTGCAACAAGTGCTCGTCTGCATTGTGCAAAGTATGACTGGAATTAGATATTAGATAAATCGTGGTAGATAATGTATTGTAGACAAAATATTACATAAGGGGATATTCCACTAGGCTGTCTGACTGGGATTTCTTAACTTAAACGTGTTTGGTTTGGATGCGTTGAGTTGCATTGAGTTTCGTTTTATAATGCTACTATACAAAAATATACAGATAACTGTATAACTAACTATGATAAGTAGAGTTGAAGTATTTTCTTTTAGATTATACTGTTTTAGATTCCACCATTAATGACTGAAAAGTTCAAGCAGTTTCAGTAACATCACCGCCCTCTGATGGTTTGCATGGGTAAACAAAACCACCGTTTTTCTGTTTTGGTCAAGAAAACAAGACCCAGTTTCATCGTGTATTTGTATTAATGAATGAATATTGTTTAGTAGCAACTCCAACAATCGCAAGAAGAATAAAGTGACAAAGAATTCCCAAGTGACAAACCTTGAAATAATGAAGTACGAGGACCAAGAAAAAAGAACTATCATAATTCTCTCAGTAGAATTTAGACCAATATTATGATTTAAAAAGGTGAATTTACTTTATTTTTTTATCGCAGATTTGTCTCATGATGCAGAGCAACGCGTTACGCAAAGTACGTGAATTTCTAAGTATTTGAAGTGTTTAAGTGTAATTGTAACGGGCGTAAACAAACACTGACTCACAATCTCGAAGCCATATTCAAGCATGCAAAGTATGATGACTCGCTAGCATTTCCATAGCGTTCTCACTAACTCTAGCACTCGCCTCTAGCATGTTTGTTGAGAATTTTGCAACGTTAAGGTTAAACATATAAGGGTAGTTGATATTAAATTTCAATTGAACAGGCCGTTTTCTGTAGTGTAAACATTTATGGAGCTCTTGTTTATTCTTGTGATATCATACAGCTGTATGATTGTCTGCAATGTACGCTTTCCCTTATATAGTTTATATATATTCCCTTATATAGTTTATAAATGTTTATTGTATTCGATAACTACCCATAAGTTTTAAATGTACCAGCAGATGTCCTCATACTGCCACTGAAAACACCCTGTGACCTAGTTAACCAGCGGTGCGATTTATCCCACAAGCTAATCTAATATTTATTAATGGCTTAACCAGGGCTTTACGTTAGCTGTGGATAAACGTCAACTAATAGATCGTTCTATATTCTCAGTTGATTACAATTAATAAATGGCATCAAACGTCAAACACCTAGTCTAATCTAAAGTCACATTGAAATAATAAAAGAGTCACATTGAAAAGTCACTCATCAGCATGTTATTCCAAAGTGTGAATTTCTATTCTGTAAAGCACCACGTGAGATGTTTAGTAGAATATTAACAATATTTATTTTATTTTAATTTTACCAGCAAAAATGTAACAGCCGTGAGTGATCTCCGGTCAGCCTCAGGATGCTAAATTACATTAAATGTAATGGATTATTGTACTTGTTGGCTTAGATGACTCATTGACATTTTCAGTAGCCCAAGATCAAACACCATTCTTTTCATTAATAATGATTGCCATGTTTTAAATCAACTATTTACAGATGGTAAAATTACATAATACTAAAACACATTGAGAGGGATCTGGAATGAATGTGGAAGCAGGTGCAAGATTTTGACTCCTCTGTCCGCTTATTTCCCATTCAATCACAGGCGGAAACCCAGCAAACAATTTTAGGCAGTAAGAACGTTTCCCTAACACTTCCATTAAGTAACAAAAACGTTTACATTTTTTCATGTTCTAGGAACGTCCGGTTTTTATACATTGTGTTAAAGTTATTGCTTGGTTATAAAAACGTTATTCAAATATTTTTAAAACGCTCCACTAACAATTTAAGAATAACATTTTTGATATATATGATGTATAACAAGACAAAGTTCTAACATCATTGCAAAAACATTTTTGATATATATACTTGTATATATAAAGTATATATACTTGGATATGGTGTATTAGGACAGTCTGAGCAGAGTATTTAATCTTTCTTTGTTACACACAGCTCTGTTATTTTAAGCTCCTCATCACAGGCACTCACAAATCTAAACCTGACCCCTGCCCACAACTCTAATCATTCCTAAAGCAGAGGGGTCAAAGTTCAACCCCAGGACCATGATGTCAGTTGTGTTTTAATACTCGATTAGCCCAAATTTCCAGGTTATTGTAAAATCCTGTAGATTTATTGTATCACGCAGAAGAGAGAGGGCCAAGAGAGAAGACCGATACATTGTTGTACCATGACATACCATAGAAAACATACCACAGACTTTCTGATCTTTTTGTTTATTTATTTTGTTTCTTCCAAAAGGAGCCTCAGAAAAGGTTTGATATGAGTGATATGAGCAAAGATCTGAAACTCTAGAGGAGACACGTTGTGTTATTTTCTGTAGAATTTGTTCTTCAGTTAGACTCATTGCTGTCTATGCACTAAGCTTTCCTGTAGCTCAGTGGTTAGAGCATGCTGTTAACAACGCCAAGGTCGTGGGTTCGATCCCAGGGATTGCACATACTTACAAACAATGTGTAGTATAATGTAAGTCGCTTTGGATAAAAGCGTCTGCCAAATGTGTAAATGTATAAGAACTATACAATATCAAATCTCATTTGTGTTTTTTTTTAACCAAATGTTCTGTTAATGTTATGAAACGTTTCAGCGTTATTGATGTCAGTAAAGCAGCCGGGAACAACAAGAACCCACAAGAAGCCTCTTTGGTGTGAGAGTGATAATGTTATGTCAGACTGATCTCAGTACTGTAGAGGCTTTAGCATGACACGAGTGACGGTGTCTGTACACTGCAGTGTGACACTCACTCAATGGTGAACAGCTGGCATGAGCCTGACATGTTGCTGACCCCCTCTGATCCTAATGCAGACTCCATCCCGCAGATTAGAGAAGGGAGGGAATTCAGCTTGTGTAAAAGACAAGCCTCATTCATGACCACCAGGTCACTTATGCATCAGAATGAGTCGTTTGTGTGTGTTATTTCACTCAACCCATCCTGTGCCATTAAAACTGTAATCTGTCTGTCTGTCTGTCTGTTGTGGTTTGTTTCTAGGATAAAATTAACTATAGGGTTGACAAGGGTCCCTGGGCCTTCATTAGCATGGTGCATGTGCAACCTCCAACCTCTCTTTTCCTTCCTTCCTCTCTCTCTCTCTCTCTCTCTCTCTGTTGTTTTTTATATATAACAACCTACAGCATAATAACTGCAGAGTGAACTTGGTAACCTTGTAGTTTATGAGACACTATAGCGTTATGATTATATTTGTGCTTTTTTAGTTGCCATTCCATTATTTCTCCATTAGTGTATCATAATTCATGGGTGTCTTTTGCATACGTGTGTGTATTAAGTTTTCTTGTCCTTTGTATCCTTGGTCACCAGTCATATGAAGAAACTGGTGACCTTTACACCATCAAAACAGCTACTTAACTTCACTTTATGACTTTATGATTTTTGAATATGTTTTAAGAGCCCCTTTCATCTACCCAGTCTTGCAGCTGACCAAATAAATATTAATTGCTAGAGGTCATTCTGAGGGAACTACATTATTCCTTGTACCTCTGTAAGGTGCATATCTTCGTAGTTGAAACGCTGACCTTGTCTGAGCTTTGATCTTAGACTTCCTTCTGTGTGCTGGGGTAAATGTTTTGGCACTGGGGTTGAATCAGGCTCCTTGACCCTGGGCCATGGAAAATTGCATATGTAAGTTATAAATGTAAAAATGTTTTAGAACAGGTGCTTCAAGAACTTTGATCCTGTTCCAGCGGAAAAGGAAAGTCAACAACAATAATGTATTGTATAAAAAATCTTCCCTGGTCCTCATTATAGAAATCCAGGATTCAAAATCTGATTTAAAACTGGAAAACAACTTAAAATACTATACTGTAGATTCTACACCGTTTATAAGTCAATAATAAAAAAAAAATTGTTGAATGTTATTAAACTTTTCACTGACATTGTCATGATTATAATTTGTTATATTATATAGTCAGTGTTTTCAATTCTAAACATGCTAAATAAAAAGTCAATTAAAAACAATTAAATCATAGAATGGACCAAGATCTTTTACTTTGGATCATATAGGTCTCCAAATAGCCATTTCAGAAAGCATCATTTTGAACAGAGAGTAAAAAGGCCTATGATCAATATACAGGCTGGGTGAAAAGTAACTAAGCAAAATTTGAGGAAACTGGTTGATGCCACCCGTGATTATGTTGAAATTTAAAGATTTGCTTTCATTCTCCTGTGTGATAAAGTACATGTACAATTTCTTTCAATAAATTTAGAATAAATTAGAAATATGGACATTACTGCCAATTTTTAATGCCTAGTTACTTTTCACCCACCCTGTATGTATAAACTGTCAATAAACTGTATTTAACTCAATGCAAAAGTGTAGAAAATGGTTATATTGATCATAAAGTTTTCAATTAGAAGGGATGAATCATGTGGATAAAAGGCTGTGATTCATCTTGCAGCTTAAGGTCAGCTTGATTTTTTTCTCCTCTCTTCAGACATTCCATTTATCGGCACATCTTATTCCTGCCAGTTTGTTCTAAGGATCAGTCTGGTTGTACCTTTTTTATTTATTGAAACACGTTTTGTTCTTAACTATTTTCATGTCTCGTCCCAGTTTCGATGGTGGTACTGTCTATATCTGTTCACCATTAAAGAAAAGGTATTCAGAGTCATTTAAAGACAGGGTAGGCGACTTTTTCCAGAAACGTTTTTGTTTGGCTGGTTGAAAGTCTCTTCACATATTTAAAGAAATCATTACACAAAGTGGTCTAAATATATTTATATATAAATTTATCTTCTGTGAAAGGCACAGGACCATAAAATGTTTGTGTGTTCCATTGGCTGTGCACGTTCATGTGTTTTGGAGGAGGCGTGACTTTGTTGAGCGTTCTGAACGGAGGGCGAGATCGTATGCTTTAAAAGCTAGCTTGCTATTGCTAGCCTCTCTGAAATTGCTTACCCTACCTTAAATTAGTATGCTGCTCATTATTATCCCATCTGGAATGGTCTATCATTTCATATTAACTGTGAAATTAGTACATTGATATCAACTGTGAAAATAGCATGAATTAGCAACTATTGAATTTACAAAATTGGACATGAGACAATTCCAGATCCTAATGGTGTATTTTTCCATGAAGAACGCTGTTAGAAGGAACAACAGCACCAGAGAGGGAAGGTTCCACTGTATCCCAGTAATTCTTCAATTTATGACCGTCTCAATGAAACATGCAAACAAAGCACTTGAGATCATGATGGCACAGGTTTTATTGCGACATTTTACAATGTAAATCACTGCCAGTAAATTACGGTCGGCCATGCTTCAGAACAAGTAGTTCGTTTTGTACTTTATTTTGCTCAGTTATTTGCCCATCATGTCCCCAGAACTGGAGTCAGCCTTATATATTTATCTTTCTGCCTAATTTTAGCTCTTGTGGTGAAAATAAAATAAAAATAGATATTTAAAGAAAATGGAGGTTCATAAAAGTATTTAACTACATGAAAATGATCAGCAATTCTGTTTGTGTGTGTGATCTCTCATTAACATTTGCCTTTTGTCTCAAAACAACAGGTTATAGCTGTTTACCAAACAATTCAGCCAGTTTGCAATGCAAGTTACGTCTTTATTATACGCATCAAACTGGAATTCATGAAATCCACGCTCTCAAACTTCTGCATGAAACTTCTCAATGATGTTGTATTCTTGTGTTCTGGACAGCTATTGCGAAAATCATGAATTGTAATTTCGATATTGTAATTTCAGGTTCGAAGACACAAATGACAAAAATAGAAACCGAACCTAATGAGCGCAGAATCACTACTGACACTCATGAAACACGTGCCTCTGAATACACGGCGGGTGAGCGCAGAGTGGGAGGAGAGCGGGTGGGAGGGGCTTAACAACAGAGGCCCCGCCCACTGACGGGCTGACGGGTTAGACTGGAGATGCTCAACTCGCGGAGGCATTTGACTTACCTGAGAGGTGTGGGAGAGCACGTCTGCGCAAGACTGAGGAAATCAACTAAGCTTGACGAGTTATCGGTTACATAACAGAAATCAAGTTCAATGTAGTCGTCCTGAAGACACGGATCACTTGGGGTGATAAAGAGGGAAAGAGGATCTCAGTTGTTGCGTTGTGAATAAGAGGTAAGCTCATATTTTCACGCCGATCACCCCTGCGACGTGTCCTGTTACTTATAATTTGTTTATTTGATATTATATTATATACCGAACGTTATTAATATGATTTTAACTACATATACATTATAATTCCGCACAGTGTCCGATTGAAATGACTTTATTAGGTGTTTATGTACTGGGAATAGCAATAGTTTTTATGAACGACCATTTTTGTTAATGACTGTTTATTTACTTAAATGTGTTATTTACTAAAAGTAATAGGAATGTAATATGAATGAACAATTTTAACGTCTAAATAATTTGTAATCGTGCGCTGCTATTAAAAGATAGTATAGTAGGGCTATTTACAATGAAGTAAATATACAGAAGCAGGACTTGAAAGTCAAATTTTATTAGCAATGGAAAGTGCTGCTATAGCTGTTTATTATGTAATGAGCTTTTCATAATCCTGCGCGTGTAACAGGCCGGACGCCTATGAAGCCTCTAATACAGTCTCGTGTGTGACGTGTTTTCTGACATACAGCCCGAAGAAGTTTTGATTTGTAAATACGTTTGGTTATTTTGTCGAAATGGTAAATGAAAAATATATTTGTATATATATATTTCTGTATATGTACTTCATTGAGTCTTAAAAACAAAATATAGAATTATTAACCCCCTATATATGCCTGGGTTTGGTGGGGCTGGTTTATGTAATCATATATTGGGGACAAATTTAAACCTAAAGTCAGCAAAAGCTGACAAAATTGAGCAAATCTCCTTTTGGGGACGTCCAAACTTGTAAAAATTGTAATATTTGTAAAAATGCAGAAAGTTTTCTGTTAGGGTTAGAGATATATAGAGTTATATTGTTTATTACTAACCGTGTATAAAAACAATAGAAATCTATGAAATGTCCCCATTTAGATGTGTGTATGCCTTCTTCTTGTAATGTGTTCAGCACATATTGGATCGCTGGCTCTGTCTAAAAGCACTTCAGATCTCTTAAAAAATAGCATAGCAGATAAGGAGCATATTTGTTGTATTATCTGTCATTAGTTTAGCCTGAGTTCATAAAAACAGACGTGTCCTTCTATAGAAGTAATTACATTTGCTCTGTAACCTGCCTAATGGTTTTAATGTCTTTTGTCATTATGTTGGACCTCTAGACCAGATGAATGTTTTTATCACCCAGCATTCAACGGTACATTTGTTTTTAATGTAGGTCATGACTTCTGGCATCAGGGCACAGGGACTATAGAACTTCTGAATTAGACGTAGTTTTATTAGTGGTCATAAAAATAATCTTAATTGGGAACTACACTTATCAGTACAAGAGTACACTATGACTTTTTATGATTACATCTATTATAGCTTTCCCTGACATTATGATGTAGCATAACGATCAAACTCAGCGCTTTGTCTTGTTGCACAAATGTGTAAAGCAGCAAATATCAGCCTGAACTTATCCTGAATAAGTCAGACTCTCAAAAGCGTTTATTCAGTTTATTCGTTTATTCGTATCGATGAGAACGTCAATGATTTTATGTGGCTCACGAAAACGTTCCTGTAATGAGTGAAGGACAATGATTGTGGCCAGCGGGGAGTGCGGCATTGCTTAACCCTTCAGAATTGAAAGTAAAAAAGCAGGTGGCATTATCAACAATGTTAAAATCGACCGAGCTTTAGCTCGCTGTCGAAACACGTGTTGAGAGTGACCAGCGTGTCCGTTTCAGGCACATCCAGTCAGAGCAGTGTGCTATCATGAGGCGCTATCATGTTTATGTTCATCTCGCACTGACTTCAGACCAGTTTTTCAGCTTTTCATATCTCCTTCCTTGGCATTTTAATGATGTTGTGGGCAGTTTAAAACATGTGAAATGTTTACACCATAAACAGTTTTAAAAATGAGCTGTTGTTTACCGTTGTTTTAATAATAATTATATTATCTGTTATATATTTTCCCCATCATTCATTTTAGAAACATTAAAAGAGAAATGGTATATATGGTCMACTGTACGTGCTCCGGAGTCACAAATTCTGACTATACGAAGTAGATATTTAGGCCAAGTACAGTTCTGTCCACCACCTCAGAGYTTTTTTCCATTCGCTTAATAAACTATAACTTATAGATACAGCAGAAGTCAGTTGGGTAGGTGATTTTTTCCAGGAACATTTTTTGTTATGCAGGTTGAAAGTCTCCTCACATCCTGTTAGCATTCACTAAGTTAAGCGGTCTAAATACATGTATATATTTGTATATCTTCTTTGGAAGAGGCAAAGCCATAAAATGTTCGTCCAATCATGGCATTCGGGCCGAATGCAATGATAGGATGTCCTACTTGTCTTTTAAACTATGTGCTAGCATAGACAATCATCCATTATCAGTGTGTTCATGTGTTGGAGGAGGCGTGGCCTTATAGATCACTCTGAAGAGAGGGCGGGATCCTATGCTTTCAAAGCTAGCTTGCTATTGCTAGCTTCTCCAAAATTGCCTACCGTACCTTTAAAGCGATGACAACAGGACTCAATAACAGTTACAATAACATTTCAAAATGCCCTTAACATTGATGGATTAATACAGTAATGCTGAATGTGAAAAATGTTTGACATGAATCTGTGGAGGTAAAAACTTGCATTCACACGAACAGAAGTGCTGATGTTTAGATTACGAGAAAAGAAGTTAGAGGGCTTGTATGACTAGTTTCGCCGATCATTCTATTGTTACCTTAAAGTTCTGTTAATCCATCAACATAGATCATTTTCTATCTACACAAACACTGAAGGGCTCTTAACACGCCTGTTGACTTTGTAGAAAACCGTGCTGTGTCTTTCTGTGAAAGTATAACATGAATTAATTTTTTAGTAGTTGTTAAATTGTTAATTGTTTAGTAGTTGTCTTAAGTAACCAGTGTTATATTTGTTTATTGCTTCAACATTTACACTTCAAACTACCGATAATTACCGACCTGGTAATTGTCGACATTATTTGCATTGTTAAATTGTTCAGACTTGGCTGGCTGCATGTCCCTGAATGACAACAAATTATTGAGGCTTTAAAGATGCTTAACGCATAATGATCTTAATCCCAAACTGGCTAACGCTGGTCTTGATCTGGTTACCTGCAAATCGGCTTTCAGGTCTATATCACCCGTGTAACGCTAGCCCTCCATTCACACTGCTGAAGGTGGAGTCAGCTGGATCTGGTTCAGGTTGGTTGGTTTGGCATTGTGAAACTGGCTCAGAGTTATGCTGCGGGGGTTAGATATGAGAATGTTGAAGAACAACAGATTCAACTGAACGCAAAGGTATAAACACATGAAAATATATTTGAAGGGACACAGTGTTAAGCCTGGTTCACATTGCAACACACTAGAAAAATTTAGCAGCTCAACTTTAGAATTTTTGGAATGTTGGTGTCTCGTGGAGCAGTGTAAACTAGCCTTTAATTCTTCTTCTAATCGAGCTGCTTTAAGAGTTACTATCTGCTACGAATTTCCCAGCATCCCAGTAAAGTGAAGTGGCCCATGCTTGGAATTTCTCCTCTGCATTTAACCCATACGGTTAGTGCACACACATTGCAGAAGTGAGTTGTAAACCACACACACTGCAAACTATGAACACACACCTGGAGGAGTGGACAGGTGTGGTGCCTTCCAGCATTCTAACCAGTAGGCCAGCACATCAATATGATTGATGAATGTTCTTATAAAAAAAATAAAAAAGGATGTTTTTGAATATGTTTTTGGGCAACCCTTTGACACATGACAGCATTTACAAAAATGCAAAATGCCTCACTGTGTTCAGAATGTTTCAAATCATTTACATTTAGGAAAATATACTGCACTGCATGTTCTGAATGTAATGCAAATTCATGCATTTAAAAGGTATTAAATGGTTACTTTACATGGTAAACAAACAGCTTGACATTACTAACAAAGCGCTCCGTGTTTGTTTATCCTCCCTCGTCTTTCCTTCTTGCCCCTATTTATATTGTTTTAGCGTAAAATGCTTTTAGTGGACATTGTAGATGTTAATTGCATGTGCAAAGTAGAGAGACTGCTTAAAACTGAATATTTTGTCTATTCATGATAAGGGCTGTAATGCAATCATGCTGGTATATGAGTCACCATATTCACCATGTTGAAAAATGCACTGTGTGCTGACGTGAAAATGCATCTGTTTGGCTCGCAATGCAGTTTATTTCGTTGCCATGACTACAAGCACCTGTCATCTTTTGGATTGAAATGCGTCACTTTGAAGTCACCTCAAATGATGGTTTTACAGTAAATTCAGGTTAAGGGAAAATTATCCTTGCTGTATTCTGCTGTTAATGTAATATTCTGCCGTTAACCTGTAATTACAATTGATCAATTGTAGCAATATTCAAATGATAACAGACATGCGCCGTAAATGGTTTGCATTTATTTGCGTCCGTGTGCGACGCATCCTTTATGCATTATTGTTTAATGAAGTGATGGGAGAGTGCAAAATTAGGTCAAGTAATCCTCCTAGATCTTTTCATAGCTTTAACCTGAGAACATTCATTCCTAAAGCCAGACTTCTCACAGCTATCTGTGGATGTGTGAGGGACAGTAATGGAAAACTAGATGGTAGGAGGGTAGAGAAACCTTCTGGACAAGTTGCGAGATAATCTAGATGCGTGCCGACTTGTTGACAAGTCCCTGCTTGCCTGCTACTGTTCACCCAGCTTAGTGACTTAAACCCCCTTTGTAAGTTATGTAAGAAGCCATATACAGTACAACACGGGGCAATCCTCTAATGCCAATTATCAGATCAAGGGGCCATTCCTGAAATCAAAGTACGATAGAGTGGATAATGCCATCAGTGTAGAAACCTGGAGGATAAATAATCTATACATAATAAGGATTATAAGATATATAATAAGTTAACTCACAACTACCGCAAGCAGAAGACACTGATGATGCATTTCCTACAACATTTCATAGTCCATTTACGAGCATCGTTTCTTCAAAACATGTTTTGAAGAAACATGTCTGGTAAATCGCTTTAGGTTTTGGACCACTTCGAGATGGTTCCCACCAGCATGAAACTGGTCCAAATGTCTGTTCTAGAATAAGGACCAACCCTAAAGGTTCAGTGAGACCAAATAAATAGGAAATTGTAGGCAAACATTTGGGCAGCTGTTCTTTGTTTGCTGTCTTTGGTGACCAGATCTGGGTAGCAGAAATTGAACAGGACAAGAAATGGGCGGTTTACCATCCACCCAATCTGACCAGAATAGTCAAGAGATCGCAAAGAGCTCTTCAGTTTTATTGGCTTTGTGAGTTTTGAATAGTGTCTTAATTTTCTTTCTTCCTCTACAGTCTAAGAGATGCCTCTTAAAATCTTGCAGCTTGCACATTTGACATTTCTCATTTTTCTGTAATGAATATAAGGTTGTTGAACCATCCGTGACAAATGAAATACAATCCCCACCCACCGCAGCCCACTGCTGGTCTATTAGCTTTAGGTTGGCCAGTGTCAGGCTCTATATTATAACCTGCCTGAGCAGATGATTTACTAAGATCCCAGTACAGCCTGATTGATTTCAGCATTCCACTTTTTACTGGGCTGCAGTTTGAAGCGAACACAGTTCCGCTGCTTCCGTATGACGTTATAATCTCTTACGTAATCGAATGTGCAGAAAATACCAGCTGGAGCTTTTTTTATTTTTTAATCTGTGATTTTTGCGCTCGTTTCCCCATTTTCTGTGCGTTATGTTTATGTCTCTAAATCTGCCTTCCTAATATCATTCTTTTCATGTGCTTAGTGCTTATTTCTGTCATCGGATTAATGCCAGGATGGAGATAAAGCTGATTCTGCCGGGGACAAATGTATTTGCATGCTGTTTCCGTGCTTACATCAGCAGCGCTTAATATCATAATGTTGGCTGAAACTGATTAGAAAACAATACGCAAGTAGAAAATTTATGCCTACACAAACCTATGATTAGCTTGTATTGCCCTGCTGAAGTCAGTGCAGGTTCAAAACATCTCAGGTTGGCTGCCAGGAGCAATTAATTCTAATACTAACAGCTCAATGTTTCTGAAACCAAATTACGTAAGGGCTGGTAATGGATTACTGTCTTTACTCGGCTTTGAATTGTCATTTTCCCCTAGTTTCAGTCAGGACTTCTTATCTTATTCTGTTTATGTTATTCTGTTCTGTTTGGTATTACAAATGAGGTCAAAGGTGCTGCCGCGGGTTATAACCTCGCACGTTCAGATTTATGACATAAGAGATTAATTAGCATGCGTAATAATTAGAAGGGATTTTCAGAGGGCCGGTTCATTTGGAATTCAGAGCTCAGTTACTTCAAATTTCTTTGATGTTTTCGATGTGAAAGTTGATTTAAAGACTTTAAAGACGAGGTTTCGAATTGTTGTCCTTACAAAAAACTATTTCTGAACTATATTGCACAGCTAGTCTAGGTGCTTTGCTTTTAGTTTGGCCTCAATCTAATAAATAATTTTTGTGTGGCTTTAAAGAGCTCTGAAATTAAGGAGGATCTTGTGCTTTTGAGGCTAACTTACTTTTGCTAGCCTCTACGCTACTATTAATTCCAAAGTAATCTAGTAAATGTCCTACTGTTAAGGGATTGGTTTAATTTGGAAATTTTAGGTGTTGACTGCCAAACCTTTGACTGGAGGTATAAGAATTTCTGCCCTTTTTATGAGTTGACCAATGGAAATGTATACACATGCCAGTCCTGTCTCATTTTTCCAGTAGACAGAAAAGCTATATTGAAAAGCATAGCGTTTATAACCCACGTCCACGTCACATGGTAAATGTACAGAAACGACCCATAAAACGATCAAAAAAATTCCCACACTAACACTAACTTCACGTGCTCTTTGGTTCGTGTAAAACTAGAAAGTGGCAGTTTGATGACCTCTATATATGTTTTTATTTGCAGGCGTTTTTATGTTGACTAGATAGAGCGCCACAGAGGTACGCTCGTTGCGAAACCTTTTAAAATATAGATGGTACCTTTTAAGTTTACAGATGAAGATACGATTTGACTCCTGCTGTAATCCAATAATGTAGACTCTCATTTGCAAATAAAAGATGATTTTACAGGGACATTAAAGGAGCTGGAACGATCCAGATTGTTCCTGTTCTCACTGAAGTCAAATAAATCATAATTCACATCGGACGTTTGATAAGATGTTCCCAGCAATGAGTGACTAGGGACATGTTTGTGTGTTGTAAAACAGCAAGTATAATACAGTATGTCACTTTGACGGTACAGATAATGAGAGAATAATGCAGAGAAATAATGTTGGCATCAACGTAATTGATCCTGTAATTGATCCCGAATACCTGCCTGCTTGTAACAAGGACGTTACAAGCAGTTGATACAAAAATCAACTACTGTGACCATATCTGTTCTCATCAACAGCCTGTCTTTCAGTGTTTGGCAGTACAAGATAATGAGTTTCATTTAGTCAAATTAGTGATTTTGTTATTTAGCAAACTGTAGCATTTTGTTTTAACAGTAGCATTTTATTTATATAATTCTATATTTTGTAAGAGAGGCATATTTCATACATATTGTATATTGTCATCACAGCCTTTTCCTACTTAATGAAGAATAATTGAGGTTTTATGCCAATGGGAATAATAGTAGAAAGACAAATCTCTCTCTCTCTCTCTCTCACACTAATCAGATCTTGGAATTCTGTAAGCCATCAGACATGAGGAGAAGCTTTGGGCTCGTGCTGGTTTTGACATTTATCAGCACTCACCTGATGTCACAGGCAGCAGGTGAGCAGTGCCACGAGCTCTATTACATGCCATGCTCATGAAATATCTGTAAGTTCAGCACAGCTGGTCTGACTTCATACCCCACACGCATGCGCCCTACAGTCATCCATTTATTTTCTTACTTTAAAGCTGCAATCTATAACGTTTGCCTCTCTGTCGCCATCTCTGTTTGAAACATGGAATTGCAAGTGACTTGAGTTATTTCCTAAGTGTGGATGACAAGTTTAAATTCTCTAAATAACTGCTGTAAGAATTAACTACTAACTAGATGCACCATCCTCAGCGCCCACACGCAATATAATAGCCGGATCATCCGCTTTTAGTTTGAATACGTGACATAACCAGAAGTTAAACTGACTTATCCACAGAATTAGACCAAACAGCTCAAATTATAAATCATTATTATACACTTACCATTGTGAATTTACACTTACCATTGTGAATTTACACTTACCATTGTGAATTTGAGTAGGGTAAGGGAACTAAGCTAAGGTAAGGTTTTGAACACTGATCTGTTATATTTGTTAATTTTTTAGCAATTTTGCAATTTTAGCAACAGTTACGTATTGCAGCATTAAGCTTTCCAGGTTTTGTGGTTTTACAATGGTACAGTGTTTGCATCCAATAATAATGTCATGGAACTTTGATGCATATTTTTGAACTAAATTATGGAATTCAAAGAAGCGATACCACGATACTTTTTGCTTTGCAACTAGCAGGCAGCTCTGTACACTAAACCGGTTGCCATGTGTCCGCAGGTGTCAGCCCTCCAAGCAAGCCCAGACTCACAAGCTGTCGCTCCCCAGAGAAGGAGACCTTTACCTGCTGGTGGGAGCGAGGAGATGATGGAGGCTTGCCCACCACCTACGCCCTCTTCTACCGCCTGGAAAAGTCAGTCTGTCTTCTTCTGCTTGACACGACTTGCTTTCAGTCAACACACATACACACACGCCTACGCACCTAAATTAATAGAAATCATTTATTAAAGAACGCACAATGAGGTGTCTGGTATTACTGGAAGTATTATGGCAACATGAGGGTTTTAAGATTCAACAAGCACTGTACACAAACAGAACTAAATACTGTGTAATACGGCTCCTGAGTTCATTTATACACGTCACATGAAAAATATGTGCCACCCTTTCATAGATCAGTACCGACCACAGAAGAGCAATGCAATGAGCTTGTAATGGTGGGTACAAATTTAAGACCCCGTTAAATACTTTTATGATCAAGGTGTGTGTAGTCTTGTTTTTTTACCATTGTGGGGGCCAGGTCACACACCTACATTGTGGGGAGCAGCCGGCGGTCCCCATGAGAGAAATTATTAAACATTAAAGTACGCTTATTTGAAAATGTAAAAATGCAAAATGGTTTGTGTTTCAGGGTAGGGTGAAGGTTAGGGGACAGAATATTCAGTTTGTACAGTATAAAAGTCATTATGTCTATGGAAAGTTCCCACAAAGCATAGAAACCTAACCTGTGTGTGTATGTGTGTGTGTGTGTTTCAATATGTTCCACCCCAACTTCCTGTTTAAATTACCTTAAAAAGTAACCTTTAGTTTTTCGATCACACCGCAAAATAGACGCCATACACGTGTTGAAGTGTTTATCATCTAAATATTTTGTCCTCAAAATCACCAAGCCAGGAATTCCGATGTTTATTTCTGTTGTATTATTTATTATTGAATTATTTCAGTCGGTGAGTATAAAGCTGCGTCTACGTCTATTATTTACAGCTCAGAGACGGTATACGAGTGTCCGGATTATAGAACTGCGGGAGAGAACTCGTGTTTCTTCAACAAAAATGACACGTCACTGTGGGTGAACTACAACATCACTGTGGTGGCCACCAACGCGCTGGGAGGGAGCAGCTCTGACCCCGTGGAGGTGGACGTGGTCTATATAGGTAAAATGTCCTCGTATGTTGTAGTCAGTCGTTTGTTTTCCCCAAATATATCCCATAATCACCACCCATCTCTCTTTTCCGCGATGGCCCGTTTATTTCTCCTCAGTCCGCCTCTGTGAATCTTTCACTCGATGTTCTTTCCTGTGCGATTCATGATTTGTTTGTAATCTTGTTAATTAGTAGGAGAGTTTTAGAATCTACACGCGACCGCCGCAGGTTTTATTGCAGCAGCGAGGGGGAACATTACTGCAGCGCGTCTGGGCTCACTGTTGCGAAAGGCGATTATTCCTTGGGTCGTAAAATATTACACACGGTTACCTTCTGTCACATGTTTTCCCTGCATTATGCCAAAACGCCTTGTATGTATTTTAGCTAATTTTTTACCGATTAAAAAAACGAAGATTTATTATTTGGTTATTGTGTCGTTTTTTTAGTAGCTGTTCTAGTTTTGCCTTGTGGTGTTGCTTTGATCTGAAAGATTTGTGTAGACAAGTTCCCTGTTATCATTAACTCGCGTGTACCGCTATAATCGCGAGTCTAAACTTTAACCGACGTTTTTTATTCATGCTGATGGGGCAAAAACAATCATGTGCAATACCTAGCACACTCTTTAGTTCTTTATATTTCAGCGAGTTTTCTGCGTTTAGTGCGAGTGCCAAGGTCGTTTGGATTAACCTTATTACCAGCTGTTAGCTAGTTTCTTACCCACAGACTGGAAGAAACTGTTTTTCTGTCAGTGCTGAATGGTGCAGTCTTATTCATCCATGCTCTTGTTGTTCAGCAGAAAGAAATACATACAGGTTTGAAATGACTGAATTGCTTTGACATTTTACACCAGGTGGTTTTTGATCATTTTGAGAGAACGCTTAGAGACCGTTAGCCAACGTTCCGAGAACATTCTCTGTTAGCTGGGTGTACTGAAACACAGATGAAAAGCAGGTTTAAACAATAGCTTTTTAAGTTTAAGCTGTGTCTGTTTTGCTCATAGATTTTGTTCAGTTTAGCTTTTGTTTCCTTCTATAATAATCCCTCCCCCCCATCACTATACTATTTTGCTACTAACTTATTGTTATATTGTTTGTTGTCAATTTACACTGTTTATTGCTTATTCTGGCTATTTTGAAGAGCTGCTAGGGCTGCTGTCTTTCTGTGTCTTTGATGACAAAATCTGTTCTACTCTATCCTACAGTCCAGCCCAACACTCCAGAGAATGTCTCGGCAATTGTGGTTGATGATGACCAGGGTCCGTTTGTGAGGGTGTCCTGGGAGAAGCCAAAAACTGCAGACACCCGCTCGGGCTGGATCACGCTAGTTTACCAGCTACGAGTTAAACATGAGAAGGATAAGGAGTGGGAGGTGGGTTAAAATAACGGACTCCAAATTTTGTTGAGATTTTGATAAAGAGGCAAGTCATCTCTGAGACTTGTTTAGTAACTATTTTAATATGGATTATGTTTTTAACAGATAGTGGTCTTTTGTTAATTATTTTACACTAAGCTACTTAGGTTTGCGCCACCTGGAGGAGGCAATCAACTTAAAATTAACACTTAAATATTACTCAACAGACTCAAAACAGTTAACAGTAGCTTTTTTTTGGTTGTGAGTTTATCGAAGACATCTGTGGGCAGGTGAACAGCCAGTGGGCCACTTGTCCATTAAATCAGCTGTTACACAAAGCGGTTTAATCATTGACTGTCCCAGTTTGGGGTTTGTCTTCATTAGTCCTCAGAAACCTGAGGGAGGCTAGACGTGCAGAACAACAGAGACCAGATCCAACCAGATTTCTGCCCTTTAATGACACAATGGCATGAACAATAATAACTGCCTGGTGACAGAGTAACCCAGGAGCAATTGCTATTGGCTCTGAGTAATGCAACATGTATGACTGATAAATACTGCTGATGGTGTAATTAGATATAGTCTTATGTAACAACTCAATATATAATAAAGACTTGAAGATTTTAATAAGCTTGTAATATGTAAACATGTTTTATGTTTATATAACACTTAAATAATTCTCATTAATAAAATGAACAACTGCTACCACATAATGTTTGACAGGTCGTAAATGTACACTTGAATTTTTAGAATCGGCATGAAGCTTTCAGATATATAGATTTATGTATTTTCACACTGAATGAACACAAGATATTTATTTATCCGTTAAGCGTTTGCGATTTACAAATGATTTCATAACGAAGTGTTACATTTTAATGCAGTGGTAAACAGTGCCAGACATTTTGTAGAAATGTTAAATCACAAACAGTTACTGTCATTTTTGGATTGTAGATTTACACCCTCTCTTGCTCTGTGTGTGTGTGTGTGTGTGTGTGTGTGTAGGAGTATGATGCTGGCATGCAGAAGTACTATAATGTGTTCAGCCTTCACCCTGGTAAAGAATACATGGTGCAGGTGCGATGTAAACCAGACCACGGTTTCTGGAGTGAGTGGACCCAGTCAACCTACGTCAGAATGCCCGACTGTAAGTTCACACATTCGTTATAAAATACAGGTCTATGAACTGACTAGCATGAAGGGATTATATGATATATTGTTGCCTTCAAAATAAATATCATTTTTCATCCTATTCCCAGCTAACTAGTTTAGGTTGCGAGAACGTTTCCCTACCATTTTCATTAAGTGACAAAAATGTTAAAAGAATGTTATTTTGAAAGCTCTAGGAAAGTTGTATTAACGTCATTGCTCGGTTATAAGAATGTTAGTCAAACTTTAAGAGAACGTTCAGAGAATGTTAGCCAACGTTTTGAGAACGTTCCCTCTTTGCGTTTTTTTGCTTTAATTGTATTGTGTTTTTATTGAACTTTATTTTATTAGGATTGTTACTTAAAGGTAAAAAAAAGCTGTGCTGTGAATCTTTTTTAAAAGTACACCGTGTTTACACGGGTCTCCCACTGAGCCTGGGAACAAATTTGTGGGTACACATGCGTAACTAACAGTGCAGTCGGTTCTATAATTCCATTAGGCCTTCATGTTTCTCAAGGGAGTTGTGACCTCATCTCGCCCCAAGTAGCTCAACCTCAGCCAGGCATGTTTTCAAGCTGTAGCCTCGTCTGGACCTCACTTGCCTTAGAGTAGCTGTGGAAAGTCAGTCCCAGTGTGATTCACACCTGACAAAAGCAAATAATCCAGAGATCACAGCGTTTCCTGCTCACAGCTTTCATAAACCCCACGCTGTTATGACTCGTTTGTTACGCTTTAGGTTTTTGGATAGTTTAACAGTTTTTTTAGCCAACGTTTACCTCTCTCAGCTTGTTTTCCAGTATCTCATGCTGTGATTTTATTCGTCGAAAAGAAACACAAACCGCAGTGATAAAGTGTTACAAGGGAAACATCCTGTTTTCATCACCACTTCCTGTTTCTGTGTTTGCGCTCTACAGACGGTCCCAGAGAACGTTCACTGTGGATCATGATTACCATTTTCTCGCTCTTTGGTATCCTCATCCTCACCTGGACGCTGAACATCAAACGAAACAGGTGCGAAACACATCCATCACTTACTCCTGAACTCACAATACATTCATATATACTGTAGTCTCTGTGTCCCATGTACCTTCACAGACACACAGAGATCGTTAGTATTTCAATTTAATTTGAACTTTTTTAAAAACTAGCTACTTTACATGATGGCTGGACCTGACAAATTAACAGTTAGATCTCTTATGTCTGTATTATATAATTAAGATATATATATATTATATAATACAGATATAATTCAACATTTGGCACTGTTTCTGTTTCGAATACACATTATTTAATCAACAAAAACTCACACACCTGCAGATAATAGATAGTTAAGTGGACAGCTGACCAAATGCAAGTCAAAAATCAAACTTAAAAAAGAAAAAGGATTTTTAAAACCTTTGGATGTATCGATAGTCTGCATGATATACGTTTACAATTATTTGCTGTTAAAAGTGATAATCTAATATTTTCATTTCTCTCAGAGGTAGTTTTTAAGGCATCATCTCTCAGATCAAATGTAAACAGCCAGACTAATTACATTGTAGAAAATGTAATCCGAAGTTAATCCCATAATCCTGTCAGGATAGGTGGAACGTTTTGTTCCACATTTTTTTAAGTCCCTTAACTAGCAACTCGTATATCTTTCTATATTTGTATTCAGTGTGAAAATGTGTCTGCTGCCCCCGGTACCTGGACCCAAAATTAAAGGATTCAACAAACAGCTGCTCAAGGTAATTACAAGATTTCTCCAGATTTCTCCCGCACCTTGGTGCATGTTAATGGCTGAAGTTCATCAGCCCTGAGAAATATGTGAGATAAATACATATTTGTGCAATTATGAAGCAGTTAACAAAACACGAACATTTACATTTAAGCGATTACGTCACTTCCTTTGCTTTCCCTACAGAATGGAAAATCGGAGGAAGTTTTCAATGCATTGGTAATACAGGGTTTTCCCCCGACCACTGATTACAATGACTTACTGGTGGAATATCTGGAAGTCTATGACAGTGAGGAACAGGAACTGGTGTTGGATGGGAAAGATTTGCCAGAAGGCTGCCTGAAGTCCGAAAGCCCGTCGGACAGCGACTCTGGCCGGGGCAGCTGCGACAGTCACACCCTGCTGTTGGAGAAATGCATAGAGGGACGAGAAGGGGGCACCCCTGATTCGCAAGAGTACAGCCAGCATGGAGAAACAAGCTGGGCTTCTACTGAAAGCAGCGAATGCCAGGAACCCGAACCGGGTTCACCAGAGTCCACCAACGGGCGTGCCAAGACCTGGCCCGTGGTGTTCTCGTCCCCACAACCACAACACCACTATCAAGTAGGAGTCGTTAAACCGGCCTATCACAGCGTCCCGGAGATTCTCAGCATGTCTTCACCTGATGTGACACCCAGCAGCTACCACCAGCTTCAGCACCACGACATCGCAACGCAAGAGGGCCGTGTCGGCAAGCCTGCCTGTCGACATTCCCAAAGCTACAACCAATTCAGCCTTGACAACACGGAACACAAGGCGGAAACCCTCACTTCCGGCGTGCCTCCATCACGTTCCATGGAATACGTGGAGGTGCAGAGGGTCAACTCGGAAAACGTGCTACTGCTCAGACCTCTATCAGACCTCAATGGTGACAGTTCTGATCTCCCTGGGGAGGAATATTCCAGGATCAAAGAGGTAACGTCTAACAACATGCTTTTACTGCAAACTGAAATGCCCCAGGAGTGCTTGGACGATTACAGTCAGATCTCAGACCGCCAGACTGACAGCTGCCCAATCACACAACAGCTCCACCCCTGCAAACCTCCCGTCCACCAATCAAATGCTTCGATGCCACAGGAAGGCATGAGGCTAATGGGAAACGGTTACGTGGACTCCACAGTTATGATGTCCTCGTATTAACACACAGCCACGCAATGCGTGAAGGACAGCGAACACAAAAATCTTGAACTCTGAAAGAGACGTGAGATTTTATTTCTTTGTCAGAAAATAGACTGGCAACTTTAAAGCCCTTTGACAAGCACTTATCTTATGCCCAGCTCCTGTTTCACTGGTTTAAAAAAAGGTGATTTATATTTATACTCATTATATGTACTTTAAAAGATTAGATTATCCAGAAGTGTAAACAACGAATATTATTAAGATTATGAGCTATGGTCAAAAATGTTTCCTTATGCATAACAACAAGCTTGAAATGTTTCATGTTGACTAACTATGTTGACTGTCATTTACAGATTCAAATCTTAGCACTTAGCATAGCTATTTTCAGCAATGCACTATGCATTATAATATTGTAAATATATTTTGTATCTAGCACTGTTATGTGTTTAAAGACACATTTTTTATTGTGTTGTCCACTCTTAAACTAACTGGGGTCAGTTGCTATAATAGACTTACATGTAATTGATTGACTTCGTAAATAGACTTTGATTAACTGATCTTAAGTTTTGCCAATATGTGCACACTGTTCTATTGAATCCAATATTGAACTGAAGTCACTCCTAAAGTCACTAAGTGGAAACACACAAACCTGCAACTTCCAACATCCATTTTATACAAACAAAGGATTATTCTTTGCCACTGCAGTTGGTTTAATCCTACCCTGATCTTTCTGTGGTTCATTATGAAAACAAAGTACAATACATTCCAGAAACAACAACAGCTACTCACTCCAAAATGTCTTTGTGTAAAGTGAACACATTTAAAGGGATTCGAATTGTTTTGATGGTACGTCACTTTTAGGCAATTTGCCTTTAATATTTGCTGCTCTCAGGTGGAGGTTAATTCAAACTCTCGAACGTATTTTGAATTTCTGTGTTGTTCGACATTTCAAAATTCTTAGTTTCATGCAATCAGTCTGGATGGACAAAGTTCATATGCAAATGCCTATGCAAATTTAATCTGTAACGTGAATGGAACATACCGTAAATCTTCACATTTACTGTATGTGTTTAGCAAGGGTTATGCAAAGTCTCACCGTCCACTGTACAATTAGAAATATTTCACTCTCAGTGGGTAGAGTATGGCGCCAAGGTCATGGGTTCGATCCCAGGGATTGCACATACTCAGAAACAATGTATAATATAATGCAATGTAAGTCGCTTTGGACAAAAGCATCTGCCAAATGCATAAATGTAAATGCTTTGTTTCCATCATTTTATCTGGAATCAAGAACCAGATCTTTGGAATAAAATCCAGAAAAAATGATTATAGCGAGATTTTAATTCTGAGTCAGAGGTTTAACTTCTTAAGATCAGGTTTGTTATTTTATGCTATAAAACCTACAAACTTTGCTTTAATCAGTATGTGAAGTCGTTCAAATTCACAAAAATGGCACTTGTTATACAGCAACGGTAATGCGTTCTTTTAATGGTCACTATTTTCTTTCTGTTTTATGTTCTTTGTTATTTTAATGAATTGAAGTCACTGGAGTTGCTAAAATGAATCCTGTGTTGTAAACCTTTCACCGCATACAAGCTGACTGAAATCCATTGTGTGACGCATCCTGTTCTGCTTTTCCATCATAAATGGTTTTATTTGTCCCGTGACAAGATCATTAAACACACCGTCAGATTGTCTCGTGCGTGTCGGTGGTTCTTCTAAGAATTGATTGCCGTTTTATCTCCAGATTTCTAAATGGAAAATATTATGCGAGTTAATAATAATACAGATAGTTTTAAAAGGGTGTCTTTATTTTAACTTAATCTATAATCGTAGCCAAATATTTTCAGAACTTGTATTAAATTGTCAAAATAGCCACGCGTGTAGGTCCTTATACCATATTTGTATTTTTTATCATGTTCAATTAGCAGCAAGAACAAATAACGGTAACCTTTCATCTTTTTAATGGCTTTGATATAATTGATTTAATTGTTTTTATATATTTATATAATATATAAAAACAATAAATTATATATATTATATATATACATATTTTACATGTAGTATTTTCTATTTTCTGGGAAATCAAGTTGTTTCCTTTTTCTTTGTAATAGTATAGAATAGAACTCAATGGAATAGAATAGAATAGCACATACATGTACAGGCACTACACAGCAGTGATATACAAACACAAACATATACAAACATGATTAGTGACACAAACATGGTTCTTGTTACAGAACCACACACACAAACACACACACAGAAGAACAGTTCACCTTTAGACCATACACACATTAACAGTGTGCAGGGCTACATAGCAAATCCTGGTATTTTCTCACTTGACTTAAAGTTTAATATTCAATGTTTCTGGTAAACTAAGCCCAGGATTTAATAACAAACTAATTGCACGAATTGTTTCGAAGCATTATTTAAAGTCAGGTTTTATCACAGCCTATGTTATGTTATGTTATATGTTGAATATGTTATATGTTATGTTATATTTTATGTTAATAAGAAGACTCCAGTGAAACCATGTCTCCAGGGAAAGGCCTGCGGATAGACTTTAGCCCCCTTTATCATTGGTTGGAGTTAGCACCCTCCCAACCACAAACTTTTAAGGGGAGACATAACGGCTTCTTAACACTTAACAAGGAGCGAAGCGTTCAAATAAAATCGCAGTGATGCATAAAGTTTTGTCTCGGCTGAGCGGCCCGTGTTTGCTCGGGAATAAACACGCGTGGAACTCGGCAGACGTGTTTGTAAAACTTCTCGGGGGAAGCGGTGAGTCTGCGGTGTTTTCCGCGCAGTTAAAGTGACAGGCATGCGTTTCCGCGCAGTCAATAAGTTATTAAAATAATGATATAAATCTGGCATGCAAATTCCTCGACAGCGATTCACCAGCGCATGGCTAGATAACGCGTGTTTGCGCAGTAGCCTATCACTGTATTCCTGTTAATTGCAAATACCATGGAAACACCATAGAATGTCATTCAGAACCGTGACATAGACATAAAACACCAAAACGTGCTTTACATGTAATAACTACTTTATAATTCACAATATCTTTAGGATTGTATTCGAGCAATGGCATGCATATAATGTAGAATTACATACAATATTTAAAGCAACGAACAGCCAACCAAACAGATCGTGTCTACCACATTGCAATTTCTAGCTAATTCGAATTCTGGAACTGAATTGCAATGTTAAATGCCCTCTCATTTCAATTCTGATTTGAACTGCGATTTGTGCATTGGAACAGCAATACATCTACTTTTGTCCAGGTGCGCTATGTGAAAAATCAGCAGTTAAACACCAACCTGAGCTGCCCCAGATGCCCCCATGTGACTTTAAACCAGAGCCATACAAGGTAATAAGTTTGTGTTCGGGGAGTTTAAACCGAATTAATAAATACCACAGAGGAACTGAATGATATCAAGCATAAACAAACAAATTCGCTGATGTTTCCCTAATACAAACCAGAAGCAATAGCATAAGAATAATTATAGATATAATACATTCGCCTACGTTAAGACAATTACTAAAAAGCATTGTAATAATAATAACAAAAATTGTAATAATGACAAAAATAATAATCATTAATAATTTAGCGTGGCTTTAGTTTTTTTTAATATGCTGACTGACGTATATACAGAAGTATTTAATCACGTTAATATTTCAGACAGTGGCTCTTAATATGATATGCGGTGTCTAACAAATCATTTTATACTTTATTGTCATTATGTACTGTTCCTATAGGGCATGTCTAAAGAGCGTTTAGTGGAGATCAGGAAACGCAACTGTAACCCCATGACTATGAAGGTAACATACTACAGAAAGCCAGTCTTCATAAACCAGGGTCACATGCAGTGGCTTTGGGACGTGGATGGAAGACGCTATCTGGACCTGTTCGCGGGGGTGGCCACTGTTAGCGTAGGACACTGTCACCCGTAAGGACCTTCCGTTGCTGTGATACCTTTTTCCGTTACAGTTAGTTTAATCTGAAATTAATGACCAAGATTGTAAATTACATGTAAAGATGTAACTTAAATGACATGTTTAAAACCATCGTGTTCTTGCTTTGGGCCCTACATGGAGACTGTTCATAAAAACTGTTTACGAAATGGCATTGTTCCAAAAGCTAATCAGCATTTGCGTGTGATCGCAGAAAAGTGACAGAAGCAGCAGAGAAACAGCTAAGGCGACTATGGCACACGACGCCCATCTATGTTTACCCTCAAATGCAGGAGTATGCAGAGAAACTGGCTTCGCTTTTGCCAGACCCATTAAAGGTACACGGCCATTTGTGTGCTTGATGAAACCGCTGTCAGAACCGCTGTCATGGTGGCAGAAAGATCAAGTCGAGTGCATTGCATTGTGGGATACAGTATTGTATGCGGCGTAAAATGCAGTAGGCCATATGTTTAATGTTGTGTGCTTAATGCAGATTTAACGCTGTAATGTTTATTTTCAGGTAGTATATTTTACAAACAGTGGTTCTGAGGCTAACGACCTCGCGGTGCTGATGGCCCGACTTCACACTGGAAATTATGACATTATAACACTCAGGTGATTGACCTCATTTGCCAATAATTCGGATCGTAAAGCCATTTGTAGATCAATAAAAAGTGTTTGGCTATACGAAAGAGGTTTTGGAACGGCCATTATTTGTGCCTTTTCCATTTGCTAGCACTGGTGCACAGAAATGACCTTAGCTGTTCTTTACTTTTTTCTCTTTTCATTTTCATTTTTAAGAAGAATCCATTTTTTATTTAAAAAAAAAAATATGTGCAGTTTAATGAATGGACAAACTACATACATTCATTTGCTGTGTATTTTTAATGAGCGTTTTAAAGATCTTTTGTGTGACAGGAACCGTCCTGTAAAAGCGCAGATAATCTCTGTAGCAGTTGTGTTTGTACATGCAGGGGCTCGTATCACGGGGGAAGTCCACAAGCCACAGGTCTGACATCCAACGCAGCTTACAAATATCCCATCGCCTCCTCCATCGGCTGCCACACCGTATGTCTACCAGCACTCATCATCTGCTATCCACGACCTGCTATTTAATGTAATATTCCTCCGAGCAAAGATCTCAAACTGCATTATGAGAGGAAACATGATCACAAGTTACACCGGCGTTGTCGTTTAACCCAAAAGTAACACGATTACTGTCAGATCTTATGAAGTTTGTATGATGACACAAATGGCAGACAAAAGGTCTTTGGATGCCATATTGTCATGTTCCGCACAAAAGAGCGATCGGGGATGTAAACTTTAAACCAGGCGATGTTAAAATCACTTTTATTTAATCTGTACCACTTTTTTACGTTTTGAGTCGAATCAGAATTGTTGACAGTATTTTTCAGGAACGGCATTCTTGAAACAAGATGTTTTTTTTAGCATAAATCTAAAAATTGTAGTAAGGTTTATGCGTACTGTTGCATTCCTATTTCTTTTACTATGTGTAAAAAAATTTAACTTTAAAATAAATGTACTTGCTTTACATCAACTTTGATGTTTTGAGATTTGAGTTTTCGTGCGAGTTTTTGATCGGTGTTGTTTTTGTTTTAGACCATGTGTCCAGATGTGTTCAGAGGACCGTGGGGCGGCAGCCGGTGCAGAGACTCTCCAATCCAAACCATCAGAGACTGCAGCTGTTCCCCAGGTGCACGCACACACACACAACACACGGATACACACACAGACACAGACACACACACACACACACGGACAGGTTTTTATGTTTTATGGCATTTTTTATTAAAGTAATGGTTTTTATACTGTAAAAAAACACTAACCTTAACTCTACACCTAACAATCAATGACACCTTACTGCATTTTTACATTTTCAATAAAGATCATTCTGTATGATTTATTATCTTGTTTTCTTTATGGGGACCTCAAAATATATCTCCACTTGGTCAAAATGCACTGGTGTATTTGTGGGGACATACATACCAGTACACACACACACACACTCTTCCTTTCCGTCTAACTGAGGTCAAACAATAGACCTACACTGTAAACTGCTAAGTTTATACTGGCCATTTGACATTTTTTTGACACAGAAATCAGTGATTGTCTATTAAATGTTTAAAATTGCTCTGTTTTGTTCAGCACATTTTCAGCTCGGCTCTCTCTCTCTATCTCTCTCTCTCACAGTAGCAAATGAAAAAAAAATACTCTGAGCTAGGAAAAATCAGTAATTAGTGTTGCTGTAAATGGTTCCTCCTCCAGCACTGTTTGTGCTGTGAACATGAACGATACAGAACCTCAAAATGTGAGGCTGGATAGGACACTTTCCTTTCCCAGATTCTGTGATGTTAGCATCACTGAGCACAGCTCATAGATTACAGAGACCAGAATATCACAGAGCAACACACTGAAAACCACCCTCAACATCTTTGTGCATCGCCACTGCAAGTTTTGCATAGACAATCAATCACATAGACAAACATTGTGGATGAGAGATCTCGTATCTATAAATCTCTGGTTTAAAGTTGTTTAATCTATCTTTAGGTCACTGTCAGGCCAATGATAAGTATATTGACCAGCTGAAAGAGGTGTTTGACACAACTGTTGCCCCTCGTATTGCTGCTTTCTTTGGAGAACCAATCCAGGTTTGGTTTCACTATGAGCTACGATACATTATTATAACTTATACTGCTGTATTTCAATTTATGAAAATAAATGTAAACCAGATGTGCTAGTAGATACTAGAGTTATACACGTTTTATGCTTCAGTTGCAAAAGTAGAAATTACATGCTAAAAAAAATATGTTGTTCCTTCTGCCAACCGGGACATTTCGGTTGTCATAGAAACAAATGCTCACAAACAACATCTCAGCCCAACCAACCATTTATGGTACAACCATGTTAGCCACTTAGAGACCTGAAAATACTCTGGAGAAATAAGTGGTACTATCACAACGTATATCAAAATATTAATCTTTGGATTGTAGCACAGTCTAGTTAATGGGAGGTCTTGTTTTACAATAATAGGAAAGGATTCGACGCAGTAATTAATTTAATAGCATAATTAAACAGATCAGGGACATCAGCTGTTGTTTGTTCTGCCAATACAAAATGACCAAAGATGGAACCACAATGCAAAATATTTGACAGTATATCCCAGCTAAGAGGGACATTCTCAGAACGTTGGCTATCGTTCTCTAAAAGTTCTGTGAAAGTTCTCCCAAAGTTATCAAAAACATTCTTGCAGTAACATTAGTATGACATTTTAAACTATATATTAAAAACATTATTCTTATTTTTAATGTTTTTGATATCCATCGATAAAACTGTTTTATAACCAATGATGTTTAAATGAACTGGAGGTTTTAAACCTTCCTGGAACATTCAAAATAACTTCAAACATTTTGTCACCTAATGGAAGCGTTAGGGAAACATTCTTACAACCAAAAATAGATAGCGGGGATGTACCATAAATACTGACAAAAACTAAGACACAGTAACACTCAATACATCAATACAGCAAACATCATTTGCAAGAGAGTATAAGTTATATTGTCATCAATGCTTATTCACAGGGTGTCGGTGGGGCTGTTCAGTACCCAAAAAACTACCTGAAGGAGACCTACCAGCTCGTTCGGGAGAGAGGAGGAGTCTGTATATCAGATGAGGTCAGAGGAATATGGTTGTAAATCCCATGCAAACACTAAGCTTGTCTGCCTGCTTGTTAAATAAATGTATGATTAGTTGTTTGAAATGGTTGATTAGTTTTAGATTTTGCACCCTTATTTCCAAAATCTTTCAAAACAAAGAGAAAGCGTTTGCCATCAGTCTAACATTGTAAACAGATACACCTGTGTTTGTGTCCACTCTCCAATTGGAGGTAAATGAACCAATAAAATCAGAGCAGTGACCTCACATGATGTAATTGCTTGGAATTATGGGTGTGTGAGTGCTCACACTATGATTATGTTTAGGATGGAATACTATTATAATATAAAATAGTATTCAAAATATACTCAATATATGAAACAAATATTTGTAACAGTAGTATGGGTTCCTGCAGTATTCTGTGCATACAAGAATACACATTTGCATGCATTTTACAGTATACATACAGTATGCACACAGCAGAAATAGTATGAGCGTTTCTAAACACGTGGTATTAAAACAAGGGCATAATAACTCCAACATAATAACTGAGATACACAGTATAATTTTACACAAAATCACCACCTCAAAAAAATTCATTATTTCAAGTATGTTGATTAATGGTAGCGTGTCACGGGTCTCTCAGGTCCAGACCGGCTTTGGACGCACTGGAAGTCACTTTTGGGGTTTTCAGGGACATGATGTAATTCCAGACGTGGTTACCATGGCAAAGGGCATTGCAAACGGCTTCCCTATGGGAGCTGTGGTCACCACAGCAGGTGAGGCTGTAGCATCCGCTACTGTTACATTCAGATTAATTTGTTTTAATTGTTAATTTGAACAATTAATCAGTTAATTGTTTTTTGTTCTACTTTAACATCTTGTATCGATAATTTAAATGTAATAATATGTAAAGCTGGAGCTTGGAGGCTTTCAAGTAAATTGCACACACTTTGCCTGTTAAATTAGCGACCGCGTCGAGCACGAGGCAAACAGGAAGCAGAATTGATCAGTGCTGTTCACTCAATGGCGAGCTGGAGGGCAAAGGCCAGCATGGCACCCGATTAAAATATATTTAGAACAAATGATGAATTAAATTGCTCTCATGTTGCTTTTAATAGGCCTACAGTTGCGTTCACCTTACAATTTTATTTTGGAAAGCTCGGTGGTTGGGTCGGTGGTTGCTATAAGATCTTTCATGTGAAAAAATATTTTTAACACAAGTAACTTACGCAACGTTTTTTACACAATGTCTGAATTAAGATAAGGAATATGAGCTTTCTTTTAAACTATGCTAATGTGTTTAGCAGTACATTTGTGGTATTAGTTGGTTATCCATGAAATATGTCTTGTATTTGACTTTTTTTGAGATCACCGATATGCAAATAACTTACTAAACTAAACTACTAAAATAAATACTTACAAAAAGTTGTTATGTACAGAGGTTGCCAGTTCGTTCGCAAAAGGAGTTCATTTCAACACATTCGGAGGGAATCCAATGGCTTGTGCGATCGCATCATCAGTGCTGGATGTAAGTACAGATCATTTCATTCAAACCTTTTGGTTGATAGTCACCTTGCTGTTGTACAGTTATATTACTAACAGCATTAGTAAATTAATATTGTCTTTGTTCATTCTGATCAATTAAAAAATAATTTATAGCTACTTCTGAATAATGAACAATCTGAAGCGATTAAAATGATTCAATTAAATTATTCTGAAATGATCAAATCTAAATGGAAAAATGTTTTCGTGTAAAACGCAGACACAAATAAAAAGCATAATGTATGGACATATATAATTATATAAGAGTAAGGGTCAAAGGAAATCAACCGCGGTTTGAATGTAACATCACATGCTGATTGGTTAAAAATGGCCTTCAGAGATCTTCAAACTATAGTGGACAACAGTGTCAGTGTGTTCCTCTCAGACGATGCAGGAGGACAGGACGCAGGAAAACAGCGCTAATGTGGGGACCTACCTGTTAACAGAACTGGCCAAACTTCGGGATAAGTTTGAGATTGTTGGCGACGTGCGGGGAAAAGGTCTTCAGATCGGGGTGGAGATGATCAAAGACAAGGTGAACAAGCACCCTTAAATTTTAAAACAAAATATGTGACTTCATATTCATTTGAATTTACAATATGCTTATATCCTACCACAGTATCATTAGTCCAATAGGCTAATGAAGGTTAGACATTTAGGATCTAGAGCATAACAAATAATCTCTATTTAAGATCTGCTGTATTTAAGATGAGTCTTGAACTAGTTAGTATGATCTAGTTAGTGCATATTTTGAGGGTACCCTACGTTAAATAGCATTGACTAAAAGGACTGGCCTTGTTCTATAAACTTTCAATTGCAAACCAAAATCCAAGCCCAGTGTTGGTAAGAATTTCTGTTTGTTACCAGTTTACAAAAGCACCATAACAGTGTACAGTTGTCAGAAGGACCTATACTAACCTGAATAACCTGAAAAAACATTTACAATTACACACGTCACCTGTCAATGTCTCAATACCCCTTTTGTTTCGGTCTAGTTTTGCCTATTTTGTTTTCGTGAGAATTAAGCTCAGTGACACCTCGGTATTTTGAATTCATCAGAAATGAATGTGAAACTCCTGAAGCTTGTTAATGTACATCCACAAATTGTATTTGCATAGCCGTCATGGTGTCTTGACATTGAGGTATGAGAAACATATGAGCAGGAGCTTCAAATGGAACAGTTAATGATTTGTGTGTGTGTGTGTGTGTGTGTGTGTGTGTGAGAGACAGAAAGAGCATCTGTTATTTTACCTCACAGGGAATGAGGCAGAAAACTTGTTAGCCATTAACTAGAGCAGAGAGCAATGAGACACCATGTCTAAACATTCTCAGAAATACTGTGCTCTCTCCAGCAGTCAAAAACACCCACTATACATTACCCTCAGCTCTTTAACTAGTATCTGCCTGATGTTTAGACAGATAAACCAGACTCACGCTTCAGTGACCTTTCAGAACATGTCATTCACTGTCAAAGCAGAAATTCTTAAAGGGACAGTTCACCCAAAATTCTGAAA